>ML682207.1:0-123126 GCA_007922195.1 Podocnemis expansa | reverse complement strand
TGCTATGTGAGGGGCAGGTCTTGGAGAACACTGTTTTGGGTACTGACCTGGTCTCTCCTCCTTCAGTTCACATCCAAGCCAACCTGGAGGATGCCCTGGTTCAGGAGGCACTGAAAACAGTAAGTCCTTGTTGTCCTGCACCCATCATGGCTGGGGCCCAGCTGAGCAACCCCCAGCCCCTGTGACACTCTCTTTCTCTCCACAGGGCGTGGATCTCCGGCAGTATTCAAAGCAGGTGGAACTGGAGCTGCAGCACATTGAACACGCCTCCATCAGGGACTGTATCCCCCCCCACAGAGTCCCCCTAGACCCACTTTCTGGGCACAGCATGCTCAGGGAGAGGGAGGGGAGCGGGTTCCAGTATCACAATGGGTCATTGCACTTGGGATTAAACAGGGCTTGCTTGAACGCAAGAGTGGTGTCAGTATAGGTCAGGGCATGACAAGCCCTCACGTGCAGAGCTCTGGGGGCAACCCTGTGTGCACACAGCCAGCTCAGAAGAGGGAGGCTGTGGCCAGGATGAGCGCTGAGCGGGGAGCTGTTGTCCCCACCCTGGAGATAAACTGCTTCTCGCAGTGCTGTATCGACAGTGGGGTTGGCTGTTGGAGCTGCACTGCTCTGGGCTCTGTAGTGCAGACATATCCTGGGGTGTCTCCCCCATGCTCGCAAAGAGGGATGTCAAGGGGCAGCCTCCTCCCCAGAAGAGACAAAAGTGGCCCTTTCCCCAGACCTCTCACATACAAACCTTTGCTGCCTCGCTGGCCCCCCACCCTTGTGCCTGTTTCCTTAGCAGCCTGCGTGCCCTGCAGACATCAAAGAGAGCAAAAACATCACTTCCCTGCACAACCAAATCACTGCCTGTGACGCCATCCTGGAGGTGAGACTTGGAACTCCACAGCCCTGAACCTATCCCTGTCCCCCCACTCCAATTCCCAGATCTGTCTGCAGCCCTGGCCTCCAGCTGGTGGAGGGGGATTGTCCACCTCTTTCACTGTCCTCCTCTCCCAGCGCATGGAGCAGATGCTGAGCTCCTTCCAGTGCGACTTGAGCAGCATCAGCAGTGAGATCCAGACGCTGCAGGAGCAGTCGGTTGCCATGAACCTGCGGCTCAAGAACCGGCAGGCCGTACGCAGCCAGCTGAGCCAGCTGGTGGATGAACTGGTGGTACCAGCTTCCATGATCAGGTGGGCAGGCAGGGATAGGTGTGGGGAGGGCAGTTGCAGAGGGATGGGGATGGTGCCATGGGTAGAGAGTCTGAGGGCCACAGATCATGCCTGTGAGGAGGTGTTTCCTGGGCTGGGTGTGCAGCCTGTGAGGCATGACCTTGGGGCGTATTCTCCGCTGCCTGTGGTGCATGACCACAGCCGTGCCCCCTGCTCTGCCCCCAGCACCATCTTGGAGGCACCAGTGACTGAGCAGGAGTTCCTGGAGCAGCTGCATGAACTCAACAACAAGATCAACTATGTGAAGGAGCAGGCTTTCCGGGAAACCATGGCATGCACCGATGTGCAGCATGTGCTGGACCGGCTGAAGATCAAGGTGCGTTCAGCCAAGGGAGACCAGGCTCCCAGGGTACATCACCTCTGCTGGGGTCTCTATTCCTCCTCGTCAGATGGGTTTGGCAGGGTGGGGAGGTGCTGCAGAAGGGCAGGGTGGCGCATAGACTCTGCCACCACGTGGTCTATGATCTTCCTTCTACTTACCTTGACCCACTGCAGGCTGTGACCAAGATCCGGGAGTTCATCCTGCAGAAGATCTACTCCTTCCGCAAACCCATGACTAACTACCAGATCCCCCAGAACGCCCTGCTCAAGTACAGGTCAGCCCTGGCAGTGAGGGTGGGGTGGGGTCATAGGAGTCTCTCAGCATGCCCTGCTCCGGTGCAGGTGAGCCATAGGAGAACAAGGATCTCCCAGCATGCCCTGCTGCACTACCCATTAGCCAGTGGGTGGCTGGGGATTTGAAGATCTCCTAGAATCACCTGCACTGTGAGCAGGCAGCCCCCCAGTCTAGCATCTCGGTCCACCCCCCACCCCCAAGCTGACACTTCTCAGCAGGTTCTTTTACCAGTTCCTGCTTGGGAATGAGCGGTCAGTGGCACAGGAGCTGCGGGAGCAGTACGTGGAGACCATGAGCAAGATCTACCTGTCCTACTTCAAATCCTACACCAGCCGTCTCATGAAGATCCAGGTGAGCGGAGCCCTACGGGGCTGCTGTGTGGGGGCTGGAGATTCCCACACAGCCTGCATTGGTTTCCCCCAGTGATGAGCAGGGGACCCTGTACTGATGCCCCATCTATCTGTCCAGCACTGTTGCGGGGAGAGGCTCCCACACTGACCCCTCTTTTCTGTCTAACAGTACGAGGAGGTGGCAGAGAAAGATGACCTGATGGGAGTGGAGGACACAGCCAAGAAAGATATCCTGGACTCCCTGTACCTGGATGGCCTCATTCCCAGGCACCATGTGGAGGAATGGGGGGGGCAGAGGGAGGAAGGGCTGGCTGAAGAGGCAGCGTCTCCCTGCTATTTCCCTTGACAAACCTCCCCCACGCTTTTTCTCGAAGCCATCGCTGAAAAACCGCAACACGATCTTCACGCTGGGGAACCGGGGCAGCGTGATTGGGAGCGCAGAGCTGGAGGGGCCCATCATAGTGCCCCATGCCGCCCAGAAGAGCGATGTCCGCGTGAGCAGGGGCTGCTGCGAGGGAAGGGAGATTGCCTGTGACCAGGGTGGTGGAGGATCCTTGTGGGGAGAGGCCACACTGGGGAGGAGATGGGGGCAGAGGTGGCTCAGTCTGGCTAGTGGGAGGTACTGGAAGCCATGACAGCTTAGGGCCAGTGGGTCACAAGATTGTAAGAATGGCCAGACGGGGTCGCACCAATGGTCTATCGCAGTGGTTCCCAACATTTTCTCTGCCGTGGCACATCTTGCTACCTTTAATTAATCTGCGGGACACCACCATATAGTTTCCAAATGAACACATGAATATTCATGAGCCACTCCAGAGCACTTTGAGTAGTTTTTCAAAGAAATTTGTGGCACACCTGCTCAGACCTGACATGACACCTGTGTGCTGTGGCACACTGGTTGGGAAACGCTGGTCTATCAAACCCTGGGGCCCATCTGCCGACCATGGCTGGTGCCAAGGGCTTCCGAGGGAACGATGAGACCAGGCAACTGAGTGATCTGTGCCGTCATTTGGCCACACCCTGCCTGGGGCTAAGAGCCAGCAAATGGAACTGTTCCCATGAACTTGCCTAGTGTTTTTTTGGGGCCTGAGCCACCACAGCAGCCTCTGGCAGTGCGTTCCTGCACTGGGAAAGGAAACCAAGTCCACTGTTTAGTTGTTGTATTGGGTGAGCCCCAGCTCTAGTGACGGGGAGAGTAAATAAGACATCCCTGGTCACATTCTCACCGGTCAGGATGTTACACACCGCTGCCAGAGCCCCCTTAGTTGTGGGAGGAGGAGTCAGGCATGGCGTGTCCCCCAGCAGTGCCTGTTAGTTGCTGCTCTGCAGTCAAGAGGGGCTGGGGGGGGCCAGCTGGGTGTCCCCCACCCCGCAGCTAACCTTCCCATCTCTGCAGTACCCCTTTGAGGCACTGTTCCGCAGCCAGCATTACGCCCTGCTGGACAACAGCTGCCGTGAGTACCTCTTCATCTGTGACTTCTTCATGGTAACAGGGCCCAGCGCCCAGGAGCTGTTCAACACCATCATGGGCAAGACCCTCGCCATGTTCCTGGTGAGCCTGGGGCAGGGACTCTGGGGTCAGAGATGCTGCAGGGACTGGGGGCTTCCCCCTCTTTGACCCTTTGTTTGCCCCCCAGAAACACATGGATGCCTATGTGTGCGACTGTTACGACAGCATTGCCATCTTCCTCTGCATCCACATCACGCTGCGCTTCCGCGCCATCACGGCCAAGCGCAACATCCCTGCCATAGACAAGTGAGTGACAGGGGCCCCAGCCCCTCCCAGAGTGGGGCAGAACCCAGGAGTCCTGGCTCCTGCATCCCTGTCTCCCCGAACTGGGACAGAATCCAGGTGTCTGATTGCCCCCCAGGTACTGGGACACCCTCCTGGAGATCCTGTGGCCGCGTTTTGAGTACATCCTGGAGCTGAACATCCAGAGCATCCAGAACACGGACCCCCAGAAACTGGGCTTCCTGGACACACGCCCCCACTATGTAAGGGGGAAGGCCTGTGGGGGGGAGGCGCTCACCCTGCAGCCGGTGGGTAGCATTGGTGGGTGTGGTGCTAGTGGCGTCTCGTGTGGCGAGGAGCGTTAGTGCTGTCTGGGGGAAATGGGGAGTTCAGCATGAGTTGTTTCAGAGGGTCCAGGGTGTCAGCTAGAAGTCAGGCAATATCTTAGGGCTCAGGCCCCCCGTCGGGTCAGGAGTCTCCAGAGGTCCTTGGGAACCCTGCTGTGCCCTCACCAGCCCCCTCTGCTCTCCCAGATCACGCGGCGCTATGCAGAGTTCTCATCGGCCATCGTCAGCATCAACCAGACCTTCCCCAACGAGAGAACCAACACGCTGCTGGGGCAGCTACAGGTGTGTGGGGAAAGGCTACAGGCATGGGGGGATGCAGCATAATGGAGGGTTATGGATACTGAGGGGCCCTGTGGGTGTCTGGGGAGGGAGCATCACCCACCGGCCTCAGGATTCCTGCAGGTGCTGACCTGCCTACACCTTTGAGGGGGAACCTACAGTCCTATGCCCAAACTTGGGGGGAGGCCTACACCACCACAGTGGCCTCAGGAGTCCTAAGGTCCCTCAGGCACAGGGGTTAGGGCACACCCAGTTGGGGACCCAGGCATCCTGCGGCTGGGCACACGTGGGGTGACAGGCTCTTTGCCCTAGGTGGAGGTGGAGAACTTTGTGCTGCGGGTGGCAGCTGAGTTCTCATCACGCAAGGAGCAGCTGATCTTCCTCATCAACAACTACGACATGATGCTGGGTGTCCTCATGGTAACTAACCCCCCCCCCACAAGCTTTACCCTCTTCCCCTCACCAATTTCAGCCATTCCAGGCCCTGGGGCTGGATTAGGGCTAGCACCCCTAAACAGGAGAGCCCCATGTCCTATTTCCAGCCCCTCAAGCCACCCAGATCCCATTGTGGAGCTGGATCAGAGTGGGCGCCCCCTACAGGAAAAAGGCCTGAGTTCCATTCCCAGGTATCCATCCTCTAGCCCTGGTGCCAGATGGGGGCTGGCAGCCCCCATCCCTTTCCAAGCACTCCAACCCCTGGGGCTGGAGCAGAGTCAGAGCCCCTGCAAGGAAGAGGTCCTGTGTCCCTTTCCCTGCCTCTACACCAGGCTTGGGTTGACATTTCACATTCCCTGCCCCTTTGCCTCCGCAGGAGCGGGCGGTGGAGGAGAGCAAAGAGGTGGAGGGGTTCCAGCAGCTGCTCTCAGCCAGGTCCCAGGTGAGCTTTCCTGCTGGGCTGGGTCCTTGGGTACATGGACTCAGGAAAGATTTGGGGGGGGGGAGGGGCAGCTGATCCCAGCTTCCATTCTGGGGTCACAATTGTCCTTTCTGGACAACCTTGGAACTGAAGAATGGGTCCCTGTGAGATGGAAGGAGAGGGGAGTTGGGCCTGGGCTGAGTCTCCCTCAGGAGTTCAAGGGGTTCCTCTGCCCTGTTCAGGAGGATGGGACACAGCATCAGTGGGGTGTAGCAGGGCTGGGGCTGACTCTATCCTCCCTCAGGAGTTCATCGAGGAGATCCTGTCACCACCATTTGGGGGAATGATTGCCTTCGTCAAGGAGTCCGAGTCACTCATTGAGAAGGGGCAGCTCGACCGGCTGCGTGGGGAGGAAGGTGAGCTGTGGGTACTCCCTGCCCCTTCACACACTGACGTTGACAAGCAGGGACCCTGCCCCCATGAGGAGTGGAGCTGAAAGGACCCCTTCACCCCATGGCAAGAGGGGTGGGCTTGGCCTCACACTGGGATTCTCTATGCAAGTGTCCAAAGGGGTAACTGTGTTAGCTTAGTTCAGTAAAGCAAACAAGCAGTCCTGTGGAACTTAAGACTAACAAATTCATTTTTTGAATGAACTTTCATGGGAGAAAACCCCACTTCTTCAAAGCATCTAACAAAGTAGGATTTTCTTCTATGAAAGCTCATGCAATAAACAAACTTGTTAGTCTTTACATGCCAAAGGAGTCCTTGTTTGTTTGCATTTCTATGCAAGGGGTCTCCCCAGCTGGGGGATGAGGGAGGTTCTGGGCCCCTCACCTGGCACCATGGGAGATGGGGTCACAGGGAACTGACCTGCGCCGTCTCTGCCCAGCCCGGGTGACGCAGCTGGTGCGGGGTTTCTCCACCACCTGGAAGGCCTCGGTGGAATCACTCAGCCGAGATGTCATGAGATCCTTCAGCAACTTCAAAACTGGGACCAGCATCATCCAGGTGAGAGGGGCAGCGAGTCTGACGTGGGCTGAGATGGAACTTGGCAGGGGCAAGGGCAGGCACAGAGTCCAGCCAAGTGAACCCAGACCAGCCTGATGGCTCTGTCAAACCTGGTCTGAAAAATGTCCAGGGACAGGGAGCTGCAGCTCCCTGGAGCCTGGTCTGAGGGCTGAGCCGCCCTAAGAATTCAGGAACTTTTCCTTACGTCCATCTTCAACCTCCTTGGCTGTGGATTAAACCCATTATGGCTTGTGCTGCCTTTGACCATTGCAGGGAGCAGCCCATGGCAAACCCGTCCTCCCCACTCTATTACCCAGGACATTGACACTGCTCAATAGCACTGGGCCTGACCTGAGTGCTGCGGGACCCTGGTAGATCTGCCCTCCTAGTCTGCCAGCAAACCATTGAGAATAACACTTCCACGAGTATGATCTTCCACTTGTCACGTTTCCCTTGCCCCCCAGGTCATTTCATCTAGCCCCCATTTCCTATGAGAGTGGGTCAGAGGCCTGATGAAACTCATGATTCGTCCCAGCTACAGCTTCCCCCAAGCCATCAGGCCAGTGCTCTGGGCAGAGGAGGAAATTCCTTCTTGATCTGTTCATGCCAGCTTCATGCTGGATGTTCTCTGCTGGGCTCATGCAAGACCTGGAGAGACAGAGGCAACCTGGCGAGCCAGTGTAAACTGGAGATGGAGTGCAGAAGGGGGCATCAGGGCTGAAGAGGAGGCAGCATCATCCAGCCCAGAGAGCCCCTGTGGGGAGGGGGACGGGCCCCAGGGTACAGTGGAGGGCTCTAACTCCCCCTTCTCTTTCACACAGGGGGCGCTGACGCAGCTCATACAGTACTACCACCGGTTCCACAAGGTGCTGTCGCAGCCGCCCCTGCGTGCCCTGCCGGCCCGTGCCGACCTCATCAACATCCACCACCTCATGGTGGAGCTGAAGAAACACAAACCCAACTTCTAGGGCAGCTTCATCTTCCCTTGATGCCTCCTGTGCTGCTCCAAAGTGGGACCAGTCAACCCCCAGTCCTCCCACCAAGGTGTCCGGGAGTGGTCTCTGGCTGCAGCCAGGACTCCTCCTCCCTCATGTCTGCACCACTCCGTCTCGCCGAGGGGCCCCAAGAGGGCAGGGGAGGTTGGGGGGCCCCTCTGGGCAACTGTGTATCCTGCTATGTACAGATGTAATAAACTCCCAGTTCCTCACCAGCTTGTGTCTGGGGCACCCTGGCTGGATAGGGGAGGGACAATAGGGAGACACCCCCACCCTCACACAGGGAAGGGAAGATGGGCTGGGTGCCAAGCCGCGGAGTAGGGTCTGGCTCAAACACAAGAGCTTAGGCAGCCAAAGTCCCCAGGTTTCTCTTCTCTGCTCCCGGGGGAACCAGGACTCCTGGCTTCTCTCCCAGCTGGGGGAGTGGGGGCTAGTGCTTAGACCAGCAGGGCCACTGGCCATCAGGATGCCTCCCTTCCAGCCAAAGCCGTTCTGTGAAGAGGAGGGGCTGTGCCAAGATCTCCCCCTGCGTGCACACACACACAAGCCCAAGAGACTCAGACTCTGAAGCATCAAAGACCAAAATTCCTTAATGAGCCGTGAACAGCTGAACCACTTTGAAAAGCCCCCAGCAAATCCCAGCCCAGCAGCCACGATCCTCGCCAGCACAGGGAAGGAACAGGCAGTGCCCCCACGTATGGGGAAAGCAGAACACAGGGGAGCTTCTACGCTGCCCCCAGGGGCAGGAGTCTGTCGAGGGGGCAGCAACCCCTCTTTGGGGGGATCTTTACCTCGCTGGGGGCCTGGCCTGTGCCCTGTCCCTGCCAGCTCCAGTGGCTGCACTGGGGGGCAGCAGGGGAGGAGCTCTGGGCTGAGGTCCATGAGGGGACGGGTCTGACCTCCTGCAGTCCTGGTCAGAGGGGCCCTGCCCCCTACTTCTGCTCCTTGGTGGGGGCGTAGTACAGCTCCAGGGGCTTGCTCACCTTCCAGAACTTCTCATTGACCAGCTCCAGCGTGAGGGAGCCGTTCAGGGTCTGGGGGGAGAGATGGTGTTAGGGCTGGGGGGACTGCCCCTGCCGCCCCTCACAGCACAGCCCCCTAGTGCCACCACGAGGCAGCACTGACTCCCGGCTCCCATACCCTACCGTGAAGGGGCCACCAGAGGTGGTGATGTAGATGGTGTACTGTTTCTCGCTCACGTCCTCCAGGCCGGGGGCCTCGGGGCCAGGGGTTGGTGCCTCCTCCAAGGCAATGCGGAGGGCTAGATATTTGGACAAGTGATCCACTGTGGCGTTGGCTGTCGTCTTCACGTACCTGGGAGGCACCGAGGGGTGGGTTATGAGCATTGGGTTATGGTGTGGTGAGGGGAGCTCACGCTGGGGGACGCTCTATGTGCCGGGGTCCCTGCTGGGATGACACTGCAGAGGCTGAGCTTGGGAGAGGTGAAGTGTGATGGGGGGGTGGGAGCCTGCACAATTCTGCTGGGGGAGATGTGATGATGAGGGTCTTGGGATCCCTGTGCTGTCACTTCTGCCCCACTACTTTAGGTGGCAGAGAGGCAGGTGGAAAGCAGCCTGTGGCTCCAGGAGGGGAACACAGGGTGCTGGGTGCTGTCAGAGGCTGCTCTGGGGGGGCACCCTGGGGTTCTAGGAAGATGCTGGGGGGCTCTGGGAATGCAGGGCACTGGAGGCTGCTAGCGGCTGGTGTGGGGGTACTAGCCCTCACCTGGTCTGGGAGTACTCCCCCTTCTCCACCAGCACAGGGTGGGGTCGGAAGACGAGTTCAATCTCACTGCTGCCCGGCTCAGTGCCCGGCTCTGGGGTGCCACGGCCCCCCCCATCATGTGAGGTCTCAGGGTCGGGCTCAGGTCCCGAGTCGTCAGAAGCACGCGAACGCTTGCGGCTGGGGCCAGCCTCGGGGTGGCTGGGAGCCGAGGCGTTGCTCAGGTGGGAGCGGCTGTCGCAGTTGTCTTCCCCGCCGCTGAATGTGGTGTTGTCAGATTCCTGGTGCAGCTTCCGCACACGCTGCGCCCTGGGGGGAGCAGGTAAGATGGTATGTCCAACGGAGAATGGCCAGGGGCGATGGAAGGGAACTCTCAGCAGAGCCTGCATTCAACACTGAGCTGAGCCGTGAGAGGCAGCACTGGGTCTGCTCCCAGAGAAAGGTGTAAAGGGTGGAATTCTGGTGTGCTTTGGGGAGGGCACTCAGGGCCGCTGCTACGCACCCAAAATACTGTGCGGAAACACAGGCTATTCCCTGCAAACACTCTTAGATGCAGCCAGTAGATAGAGCCAGGACCCCAGGGCTACCCCCCACCTGCCCTGTCCCCAGCGCCCCTACCTGTGCATGGCCTGCATCTTGAGCCCCTCCTCAATGCTGCTGCTGAGTGCCTGCTGGTTGTGCAGACGGCTGAGCTTGGCGAGGACGCGGTCCTGGTGTGCCTCATACTCATCACGACTGGGGTAGATCTTGGAGATGAGAGCGTCGAAGTTGGGGTCGGGGCGGAGCGAGCGCTTGGAGACCAGCTTCTTCCGGCATGTGGGGCACTCCTTGTTCCTGCACGCAGGAGGCGGAGGGACATGCCGAATGTGAGCCCTGCCCCCCTCCACAGCTTGCTGCACCCTGTAATAACCCCCCCAACCCCAGCCCTTGTCTGGCCACCCCCCAAAGCCTGCTGCACCCTCCGGTGACACCTCCTCCAACCCCCGCTGTTCCCCTCAGCTTGCCGTGCCCTCCTACAACGCTTCCCCTGAACTCCGGCCTCTCCCCAGCCACCTGCTGCACCTTCTAGCGACCCCCCACAACCCTGCCCCTTCCCTGTCTGCCTCTAACAGCCTGCTGCACCCTCCAGTGACCCCAAAGTTACCCTGATGGACTCCCCACGCAGTCTCCCTCTTCCCCGCTCCCTGCCCAGCCCTCTCCTCTCCTCTCCCTGCCCCTACCCGCTGCGCAGCGCAGTGACGATGCAATCGGAGCAGAAGCGGTGCAGGCACTCCTTGGTGGTCATAGTGTTCTTCAGCATGTCCAGGCAGATGGGGCACATCAGCTCGCTGTGCAGGCTGCGTGGCGACACTGCGATCTCTGTGCTGTCCATGATGGCCTCCTGCCAAGTGGGTGTCAGAGCCCAGGCACTGATGGACCAGCCCCACCACCTGGTCCGGCACCCCCCACTCCTGCATCCCCCCCCACTGTGGCCTGCCGTCACCCTCACCCCTGCATCCCCCCAGTGCAGCCTGGCACCCCCCACACCCCTGCACCAACAGACCAAGACCCCACCTACCCCTGGCCTGGCTCACCTGGGGGGTCCGGTGCAGCTCATACAGACTCAGCTCCCAGGTCTTGCTGGCACTCTGTGCGTTGGCGGGGGTCGCCATGGTGGCAAGGGGCTGGACTCCGATCCGGAAAGGTGGAGACAAACTAATGGGGAGAGGGCAAAGATGAGGTTACCCAGGATCCTCACATGCTTCATGATCCCCCAGCGGCCACCCCTTGAACCTTCTCTCTATTCCCTGCATCCCAACCCCACACTCCCTCCAAAATCAGCTGCCCCTTCTGAAGACACAGGGCTCCCTTCCACCCCATAGACACAGCCTCCGCTTCCCACCTCAGCTCTTCTCTTTTCCAGCCCCCAAAACCTAGGCCCTCAAACCCTCCTCCAGGGGCTGGGAATGTCTCCAGTGGCAGGGTCCCCCCATATTTAAGAGCCCCTCCTCTCTGCCATTCCTTGCCCGGCACCCTAGCCTGGGAACTACTTCTTGGTCCCAGCCTCCAGCCCTGCCTCCCACAGCACTCTGCTCCCCATCAGGATCCCCCAATCCTAACCCTATCTGCTCCCCATCCCTGCCACCACCCGATCTGCAGGGTCCCCACTCCTGTCTCTTAATCCCAGCCCGCTCTGCTGCAGCACCTCAGTCCTGGTCCCAAAATCCTCTCACTCCAGCAGATGCCCCCCTGGATTATCTCCAACCCCACTCACCCAAGACAGACAGTCCCTACCACCCACTCCTGGTCTCCTCCCACCTCGATCCCCTTACCTGTCCCCTACCCCACCTGGGCTCTCTGCTCTCAGGAACCGCCCACTGGGGTGCAAAAGAGACCCCCCAGCACTGACCCCCCGAAATCCCCTGTCTCACCCCCACCCCATTATTCTCTCCAGCCCTAAATTCCAGATATGGGGTCCCCCACATTTCTTCCCTGCAACTGAGTCCCCAGAGACCCCCCCCCCCCCCCGGGGGCTCCCTCCCCGCCCCTCCAGCCCTGGGCTCCCCCAGATATGAACCAACGCCCCCCTTCCCAGACCCCCAGCTGCAAGATGCCCCTAACCCAGCCCTCAGGTGCCAGGTCCTCTCGCCCCAGCCCCCAGGACCCCCAGCTGCCGGGTCCCCCCAGCCCAGCCCCCCTCACCGACTCTCCAGGACCCGAGACACAAACAAGGTTTTTTCTCTCCTTCACTTTCGGGGGGGCGGAGTCTCCCCTCTACTGAGACGTCATTTCCTCCCCGTGACGACAGACACGATCCCACCTCTGGGAGTGATGTCAATTTCAAAGCCACGCCCCCTTCCACTTGAAATGATTCAGGCAGGGAGGGGATCCCCAGTCGGCCCCGGGGAATCCCCCCAGCCTCTCCCCCGTACACCCCCGAGTCCCTCTCCCCACGGGATCCCCACGCAGGACCCTCACACCAGGCAGCCCCTGACCCTGCTCCCCCCGGGGCTTGGCCCCAGACCGCGACCCCAGAGCTCAGCGGCCTCTGCCCCACGTGCGATTTTCCCGCCACGATCCGCACCGCCCTCGGCGCCACCCCAGGGGCTGTGGGTCGGGAGTGGGGGGGCACCGGCAGGGAAATGGGATGTGGGGCAGGACCCAAGCGCGCAGATGGGGCTCCGGTGAAAGCGGGGGGCTGCTCCTGCCTGCCCCCTTCCTGCCCCCCATCTCTCCTCGGCTCTTTCCCCAGCTAAGGGGGCCCAGGCCGCCCCCCCGACAGGCTCGGTGTGTGGGGAGCTGAGCAGGGGGTGGGCGAGGCGCGGCTAAGGAGGGGGCTGGGCGGGGAGCGGTGGGTCTCTGCTGGGGCCTTTGAATGGGGCTGGGACCACACAGGCTGCCCCCTCCCCTCGCCCCTGCCCATTGTGCCCAGTGAAAGGGCCCAGAGGATTCTGGGCCGGAGGGGGGCTAAGTGCTGTAGATGGGAGGGGTGGGGGGCATAAAGCAGACACAACAGGGCGCAGGATTCCTGCTCCCGATATTCCCTTTCCCCACCTCACCCACTTCATTCTCTCTACCCCTTCCCCCTCCGCCACCCCACCTCCCTCTGCCTCTTTCCCGTGTTGCCCCTACTCTGCGGTCAGGCCCTGC
Organism: Podocnemis expansa; assembly: GCA_007922195.1. NCBI lineage: Eukaryota > Metazoa > Chordata > Testudines > Podocnemididae > Podocnemis > Podocnemis expansa. The sequence continues at coordinate 110,368 of ML682207.1, read as the reverse complement.
CCCCCTGGAAATGGCCCTTTGATGCTTTGGGGGGCCCCGCCTGAACCAAAATCTGAGCCTCCTGCATCCCCACTCTTGTCCAGCCAGAATGGGGGCCCTGGCAAGGACATGCAGCCAGTTCCCCACCTGCCAATCAGAAAGCGCCGTCTACATTCCCTGCTCCCTGACAAGCAATCAGAGGGCAGCACCCGTATTTGCACCTGCCCCTTGACCAGTTTTCACCCAGGACAGGTGGAAGAGGGATCAACCCAGGGTATGGGTTCCCCCACCTGTCAAGGTCCTCCACTGGTCTCCATGGAGACAATGAGATGGGAGATCAAAGGGCAGAGGTCATAAGGGGCTGATGAGTTTGGGGGTGATGGATGAGGAAGGTGGGGGGTGTTGCCCTTCCCAGCCAGATTTGGGGCAAGATGGGAGCTGGTGTCCCCCAGAAGGGAAAGGTCCCATTCCCACTCCTGCACCAGCCAGTCCCTGCTCTGCAGATGGATAGGACTTGAGCCTCCCAGAGGTGAAAGTCCTCACATCCCATTCCTGCAGAGCACTATGTGGGTGTCCTCCTCCCCCCCAGTCTCTGCCAGGCGTCGACAGGAAACCCCGGCTCACGATGTCCACACTCAATTCTTGGGTGCAAACACAAGAATTGCGTTTGGACAATCAGGAGCCGGCATTCAGTGTGGACAGAGTTGGGGGGGCTGGAGGATGTGTGGGGCAGTCATGGTGCAGGAGGGTGTGTGAGTGACAGCATGAAGGAGGCTCATTCACACGTCATCTTCCATGGAGGTGCATGAGCGTTGAAGCCAGCACAGACCAACAATATGCTGATAAGCACTGGAGCTAGAACACACGTGGGCCAGGCTTCAGGTCAGTATGAACTCACGGGCATGGTGTCACATATATAAGATGTTGCACAGATATGTCATCTCACACATGTCACATTACACATCTGGACTAAACTGAAAACACAGATTTGCACAATGGAAGGACGTGAACATACCACATGTGAACTCAGACACACTATGCAACCAGGTAACAAAGCACGTGCACAAGTGCATGCGTGTGTGCACACACACCCACACCCTGGGTCTAAACATACACAAAAGCACCAATAAATGTGTACTCTGCTGTGAGCAGAATTATTTAAACATGTGAATTTACATGTGTGAACAGGGTTACCACCATGTAAACCTGGCCATGCGACCTCACATATATGGTTGGCTACATGACATCATACAAAGACAAACCTGCACGCCTAAACAGGTGATCCCTGACATGAACACATGTTCAGTTGAAAATGGCAGGCATTAGCTGTTATGCAAACAGGTGTTAACTCACAGCCGACATGTCATACATGTAAACACACACAGGAACTGACACATGGGATCTGGTCCAAACACACACAAAACACCATGCAACAGGTAGGAACTCTGCTGCAAACATGTTAACTCACATACTTGTTATGTGATACATCCAGGAATAAAAATTTGTGATCCTGTGTGGCAAACCCACACTCACACACACCCCTAGGCACAACTGTGAACTCCGAGGCAAGCGACGTGAACGCCAATGCATCTGAACTCACAAGCAGCACAAGATTTGGTGCAAGCACATGTGGAAGTGCACAAGCATTAGTGACTTCACAAGAACTCAGATGCAGTCATGCATGGACTGACAAATAAACATGAGATCCAACATTATCGGAGCAGAAATAAATGAGAACTCAGGTGTACTTGTAAACACACACGCATGCCACTAAACATGGCCTCTGCTTTACACACGAGCTGACTGTGAATTGACCCAAATGTGAGCTGAGGTGTTAATACCTGTGATCCTCAGACACACACATGGGTAATGCCAGGAATTCATGTGTGTGACCTCAGGAAAGCACCTTTTGCTTCCTAACACATGCATTCATGCATGCACACACACACAATCAGGCTATTAACAAAAGGAGGGAACTCGCCCTGCACAATTCTGAGCCCCATATCTGGGAGTGCAGACATGAGATATGCCTGTGAGACACAGGACATGGCCTGGGTGGGGTGGGTCTGAGTCAGCCCAACCCAGAATAGCCTCTTGGGGTGGTCCCTGGACGGTGGTCCCCAGAGGTTCAGTCCCCCCCACCCCCAGAGTACTAAGATGTCCTGGGAAAAATCCCCAGATGACACATGCCACATCCTAGTACATAGGACACATTACAGACGACACATGAACACACAGAAACCCTGCATCCCACCTACCTGACACACAGGAAAACACAGTACATGTTAACAGACGGGATACCCTCATGCAACATGCTGACACACATACCATAACTGCAACCTGTTAGCACAAGGACCTAACAAATAGATTGCCCAGCGCACATTACACCCCTCATACGACATGTGCCAACACACAGACACCAAAAAACTCTTAGTGTCACAGAGACCTGTCCCACAAGCTAACACATGCTAACCCCCACATGAACACATGTGGCACATGCAATGCACAGCCCCCATACACAGCTTGGCAGAGCCACTTTCATTCTTACATGCTGCACGTGAAGTGACATGCTTCTACACGTGACCCCAACAGCCTTTGCACTAACCCCCCACATGGACACACATGTGGCACATGCAATGTACAGACACCCCCGCACAGCTAAGCACAGACACTTTTATTCTTACATGCTGCACATAAAGTGACATGCTCACACACGTGACCCCAACAGCCCTTCTGTTAAACATGCAAGGAGATACAAGCACACTGCTAAACACAGTGTACGCTTTTAACCCATAGACCCACACGCTTGACATAAATGTTAACATGCAGGACACCTCCCAACCCAGAACATACAGGAGTTAAACAAGAGACACCCTCCCAGTGCTGACCCCTCCCCAGAAACCCCCCTCTTCAGAAACATGTAGGGAGAATCCATCCATCCGACATCCCCCAGAGCCCCAACTCCCACCCCCAGAGCTGGTGGATTTCCCCATAAGACACAAAACCAGAAGGCTTTGGAAGGTCCTCGGCTGTCCATCCATCTCAGACCAGCAGGTGGACAGAAGACAATGGGTTGGTACAGGTTCCCCCATTGGGGGCCAGGGTGCAGAGGGGGTCGTTCCCAGCCACCAGACTCCCATCCCCCAAACTCTTCCTGGTGTCTCCTAAATTCCACTCGTGGGGAGGGAGAAAAGGAGTTATTTCCTGTGCCCCCTGCCTCGTCCCCCCACCCGAATCTCCCTCCCAACCCAGCCCCTCATTTTCCCCCAGGGTGGTGCTCCCCCACTTCCCTTCTCAATGCCCCCATCCTCCTCCCTCCTCCAAATGTCTCCCAGCCACCTCCCTCACCCTGCTTCTCGGACCTCCCCCCAACACCCTCCAGATCCAAATTCACCAGTCTTACCCCCAACTCCTCCAATCCCACACCCATCCCCAGCGGCAACCTGCCCCCTTCCCCTGCCCAGGTCCCCCATCCCTGGGGGCTCCAGCCAATGCCCCCCAACTCCCCATCAAAGTGACCAAGGCATGTCCAGTTTCCTCCATCTGCCCCCTAACAGCAAAGAGGGGGTGCTGCCCCATCTCTCCTTCCCCGATTGCCTGTGGGAGGGAGGACAGATCCCCCATCCCACCCCGATCCTTGCTCCTGGGGTCTGTGCGCTGGCTCTGTCCTGGCTGAGTGCGCTGGGGGATGCTCCCAGCCGGACCCTCCCCACCCCCGAGGGGCTGGGCAGCTGGGCCACAATAGGCAGGAGGGGGAAGGCGGGGGCCCTTCTGGCCCGCTGAATAGGCTTGGGGAGGCTGCCTGAATGGCACGGGTCCGCCCCCTCCCCTATGGGGCGCTGTGTGTGTCCCCTGCCGTCCCCAGCCCAGCCGGGCGGGGCCACCCAGGGAGGTGGGGAGCTGGGCTCAGACCACCCCAGAGGGAGCAAGACCCCCAATCCCACTTCACCTGGGGGACAGGCAGAGGAACTCAGTCACCCCACACTGCGGTTTGCACTTGGGGAGCAGGGAGAGGCGCTTAGAGCCCCCCAAAGGGGTGCCCCCGCCACCCTGGCTCTAACACACAAGGGCCCCTCCCTCCCCTCTCCCACCTTTGTGTGCGGCTGCCCCGCCCCCGCCGGTTGCCCCGAGAGATGGGGCTGTGAATGGGAGGCATCTGCCCCCCCACCGCCCGCCCTGCCAGGACAAGGGGGGTGGCCGGCAACTTCAAACAGGAGGGAAGAGTGTGGGACGGACAAGGCCCCCCCACCACAGGCCCCTAATCCTTCTGCTCCAACCCTCTCCCCATCTCCCAGCAACCCCCCCCCCCCAGCAACCCTCATTAACACCACTGCACATGGAGGCCCCAGGGATTTGTCCCTGGGATACAGAGGAGAAACTGAGGCACAAACAAGCGACTGGAGTCCAGACTCAGGGAGTGAACCCAGGGGTCCTGCTCTAACCACTACAGCCCCCCACCCCCCAGCGGCAAAGAACCCAGGAGTCCTGTTCAGTCTAAAGTAAGCCACTAGACATGGCCTCCCACACCCCCCAGAACTGGACACAGCACCCAGGAGTCGGAAAACAACAGGGAAGAAAACAATGGGACACTGAATCAGCCCAATACAATCAGTGTTTTATTTTAATAATGTGCCCCCCGGCCCCCCAAACCCAGATCCTGCAGGGCCAGTGCTTGGGGGGTGCAGCTCATGAAGGCACTTGGAAATTGCTGCCCCCCCCCAGCGATGGGGGTGTCCAGAATGGGGCAGATCCATTAGAGAAAGAGACCCCCTGTGGTGAGAAAAAAGAATGAGTCTACACCCCACTCCCTCCTACCCCTGCCCCATGCACTCCTGCCCCTTCCCATCTGTCGCCCCCCACTCCTCAGTCTTTAACCCACCAGACCCCACTCCCCACCCAGAGCCATGGACAGAAACCAGGAGTCCTGGCTTCCACCCCCTATAGCCCCCCATACCTGTCACCTCCACACTGGCCCCTGTGATATAGCGACTGTCATCTGAGGCCAGGAAGGCACAGACGTCAGCAACCTCTGTGGGTGGAGGGTGGGGGTCAGTAATGGTTATACATTGGTCCTTCCCTCAGGGCTGCAGCTCTTCCATGACCCCCCAAGGGACACGCATGCAACACCCTGAAATCAGCATGCCCAGCTGACCCTGCAATTCATACATGCAGCCCCCCAAAATCCCTGACACCCAGACAAACACCCTGAGTCATGGGTCTCACCTTCAGGGTCTCCGAGGCGTCCCAGTGGCACCATCCCTGCAAACTGAGCAGTGGAGGGGGTCAGAGATAAGTGGGTGAGCTGGGAGCCCGAGAAACCAAGGGAAGAAGGGGCTGTGGGCTCCAGAGGGGGATGTGGGGCAGAGAGGCTGTGGGGCTCGGGGGGATGCAGGTCAGGCTCTTTGAAGAGAGAAAGAACAGGGGAATTGTGGTGCCAGCCAGGGGTGGTTTTTGGGATTCCAGGGCTCTGAGCAAACGTCAAGGATGGAGCTTGTGGGGGTCCCACCTTGGCTTTTGCCCCCTGCCCCTCTGAGCCACCCTGGCCTCATCCTCTGCTTCCCATCCCCCCCACTGGCCCAGTCCCCAGCCCCCTGCCTGTCCCCAGCTGTGCCACAGGCCTCTCAATCACTGGCCTTGCCACCAGCCTTGCCTCCTGGCCTCCCAGTCTCACCGACCAGCCTCTGGGCCTTGCTTCCTCGCCTCCAGCCTCCTGGTCGTGGTGCTGGGAGCTTTAAAACAACCATGGCATGGGGCCCCTCACCCCGTGGGGACCCAGGCAAATGCCTGGTCTCCTCTCCTGCCGCTAAGACCAGCGATGGAGTTACCTTTTGAAGCACTTTGGCAGGCACCTTGTCCGTCATGGGGGTGGTGATGAACCCAGGTAGCACTACGTTACAGCGGATCCCGAACCTAGAGGGGACCATGGGAGAGGGACATTCCCTATCCTGGTCGCTGCAGCTTCCCCTTGCCTGCTTCCTCCCAAATCTCCACCTCAGCCTAAGCCCCCTTCTCCTCCGCCATCTCTCCAGCCCAGACCCCCACACCGTCCCCCTACCCCCAGTCCATTTGTCTTACTCCTCCCCGTCCCCCTTGGCCTGCCCCAGCCTGTCCTCACAGCTTGCCCTGTCTCCACCTGGCCAGTTCTTTGGCTGCGGTTTTGGTCAGCCCCTCCACGCCAGCCTTGGATGCCGCATAGCTCACTTGCCCCAGATTCCCCACCTGCAAAGGAGAGGGAGGCTGTGAGTATAAGGCACTGCTAAGCAGCTCGCAGCCCTTTCTATCCCCCTACGACAGTGCTCCCAGCCCTCACCTTGCCCACGATACTGCCCAAGTTGACAATAGATCCCCCTGGGGCTCCTTTCTCCACGAGCCCCCGTGCCACAGCCTGAGTGACCAGGAAGGTTCCCTGTGGAGAGAGGGAGCCAAGTTAGATCAAGGGAGTCCTGAGGGAAGCCCTGTCGACCCATCCTCCTCAGACACCCATACCTTGAGGTTGACTTTGAGCACCTGGTCGAATGCTGCCTCCGTCTGCTTGAGCAGGAACTCATCCATGGTGATGCCGGCGCAGTTCACGCAGACCCGGGGTGGGGCAGAGAACCGGGCCTGGGGACAGCAATTGATCAGGACATGTGTTCCCTGGGAGGGTATGGGGCTAGCAGTCAGAAGTGGGGAGAACCAGGGTGCCCGGGGTCTCCAGGAGGGTGGTGAGGCCTAGTGGCTAGAGCAGGATTGGGGGAGTTAGGAGCCTGGAGTCCCGGTTCGCTGAGAGGGGGAATTCATTGGTTAAAGTGGGGGGTAACGGGCGGACTCCTGGGTTCCCTCCAGGCCTGTTACCTGGATCCGAGTCATGAGCTCCCCCACACTCTGGGCGCAGCTGACATTGACCCCGAAGGCCTCGTGCTCCTGCCCTGGCTCCCCCCGGGCCAGGCTCCGCCCGGTCTCCGCAGCCCCCGCTTCATTCTGGTCAGCCACGGCCACCAGCGCTCCCTCCCGGGCCAGCCGGACACAGACAGCGCGGCCGATCCCACTGCCCCCACCTGCCACGGGGGAGCCAGGGTCAGACACGGGGGCAGCACCCCCAGAAGCCTCTCTGCCCACCCCTGGGGGGCAGGACCCAGAACCCCCATGGACTTCCCGCACACAGACCCCCCCCCAACAGCCCGGGGGAGGCGTCACGGTCCCCAAATGATCCCCCCAAGCTGCCGGCTGCAGCGCCCCCTGCCGGCGGCACCTGTCACCAGGGCCAGCGTGGAGCGGAGGCGCAGCGCGCCCGCCATGGCAGCGGAGGGGCCCGGATGATAGAGCGCTGACAGGCGCTGGGGTGACCGCTCTAGGCGCGCACTCGCTGGTCAGTCCTCCCGGGTCAGACTCCGCCCCCCCCTGCAGCCCCGAGCCCTGGGGGCGGGGCGGTTCCGTCCCGGCGCGGGCAGGAGAGTGCGGGGCAGTGGTTAGAGCTGGAGGCTCCCCCTCGGTACCATCCCCAAATCCCAATGAACTCAGCACACACGGGCCCTGCACCACCAGGATCTCTGGTCACTGTTTAATTCAGGAATGAATGACACAATTCTGGCTACAACCCACAGAAAAAAAAAATCCCATACAAAAATATATCCCTTATAAAACCGTCCCTGCCCTGCACAGGAATATTGGTCCTCGACCACCAAAGCCCCCCTTCAACTCCGCTCCCTCCCCAGGACATAGCTGTCATCGGTGACACCATTGTGCTGAGCCTTGGGAGTCACCCTCCACCCCAGCTGCCTGGCAATTCGGTCCCTCTATTTCTTCCATCACCAAACCCCTGTACCCCAGAATTACCGCAGCTCCTCCAAAATAACCTGCTTTGGGGAACACAGCTGCGCCCAGGGGTAGCTGTCCCATAGCAGTATCTTGGTTAGTCCAAACGCTTTAAGTCCTCAGTATGGTTCAGGGGCAGGGCAGGTCTGGTCCCCCCCATTTAACTAGCCTGGATAACTGCTCTGATGTGTGACCCCCAAAGGCTGTGTGGTGGGGCTCACATCTGGGTTGGGAGGTTAGGGAGCCCTCTACCCAGCTGCTCCCCAAAAGAAAAGGATTCTGGGTAACCTCCCATGTAGCCACCCCTGTGATCCAGAAGGTGCTGGATTTTCTCATCTTATACCACACCCCTTCCCATGAGGTCCAGCAGACTCTGGTAATTAAATTCCACAATTTCTCCACTTCCAAAGGAAGGAGCAGCAGCTGCCCTCCATGTCCAGCCCTCTGGGCACAAGGGGCCAAGGAGATCTTGATCCTGGATCCTCCCAGAAAACAAGTCAAGGAACAGTCATGTTATCCCACCTTCTGCTGACCATCATGCAATGCCTGCACACCAGGGCCCCTGAGATTCCTTCCATCCCAGTGTCCGGGCCACCCCCCATCCACAGACACTGGGGCTGGTGCGGCTGCTCCTGTCCCCGCAGATGGTGGAGTCCACATAGCACCCCACTTCCCTGCAGTCAATGGGGTCAGAGTCTAACTTAGTCCCAGGAGTTGGTGACTTGCCCGTCTGGGCACTGGGGTCCAACCAATTCCAGAACAAGTGTGTCATGGACCCTAGCTCCCAGCATCTGTGCCACATTCCCAGAGCACACACTGCATCCTTCCTGCCCCTCAAACAGCTGGCCTCCAGGGTTCACCCAGCACCCCCATACTGGGTATAGCTGTGTGGACCTAGGCACTTGGGATGGGCACCACATCATGTCTATGGGGCTCCCCCACAGTCCACATTCCTTCCCCCATCCCAGATGCCTGGGTCCACACGGAGCTGGCCTGGACACCAGGGACACCAGGCCCCTGCCCCAGAGTCCCCCAGGCACCCCCACTGAGACAGCTACTCGTAGTGAGCAATCAGCACCATCATGGCCACTCCGCAGACCAGTCCCAGCACCTCAAGCAGGGACTGCAGGGGCGCCGAATCCCGCAGCAGCTCTGGGATGACTGAAACAGTGCCCACATAGATGAACCCGCCCGCTGTGAATGGCAAGATCCAGGCTGTGGCTGCCTCCCCAATGCCCTCTGCCAGCAATGAGCAGGCCGTGCCTGCCAGGGCACCCAGTGCCGTCACCAGCTGCAGCTTCATTGCCTGTGAGGGGAGAGAGAGAGTCAGATTGCGGGGGTGTCCTGCTTTCCAGCACTGTTCCCACACCATGACATCCTTGGAGGCATCAGAGCTGGGAGCTGCACAGCGTTCCAAGAGGATGGGGACAAAGGGGCAGACGAAAGAGGATATGCACCAGGGAGTGAGAGCTAGCTGCCCTGGGGATACAGGTGGGGTCTGGCATCCCTGGGGGGGTGAGTGGAGGGCTACAGGATGAAGTGGGGCAGTGGGGTTGGGGATCGTACCTTGCGCTTGCTGCAGCCCGACTGGACGAGGATGGCAAAGTCGCCGACCTCATGGGGCACCTCATGCAGGAGTACGGTGAGGGTGGTGACAATGCCCACTCCAGTCCCCGCCAGGAATGATGCCCCGATGGCCAGTCCATCCGTGAAGTTGTGCGTCAGGTCGGCTGCGAGGTTCAGGTACCCTGAGACCTTCATTGCTGGGGGGAGAGAAGGAAGAGAACGGGCATCCCAAGTCCAGTTCCCCACCAGTCTCTGGACTGTCCCATACCTCCTCCCCAGGTACCCGAGAGCTTCTTTGTTCAAACCACCCAGACTTATGCTGTACTCTCCACCCACCCCACTACCCTCAACCCTCCCCACCTCTGGTGTTTGCCACTGTCCCCCCAGACCCAGCTCACTCCCTCAAACCCCCCCCCCCCCCACTCTTACTTGACTCCTGAGACTGCTTCTCTGATTCAAGATCCCTCTTCTTAGCGGTACCCACTTTGCCGGCCTTCCTCTCCCGGGGCCCATCATCTCGGGGTCCATTGTCCTCCTCACCAGAGCTGCTCTTTGCCTTGGGAACTGCAGGTGGATGGGGTGGGGGTGGCGGTCAGAACCGACAGCTCTATTCCTTCTAACAGGCCAGGCCACGGACAGTGAGGGGAGAGGAGGGGGCCCCACACCATTCCTCCCTCATCCCTAGAGTCATCACAGACCTCCAGCAGGACCCTGTACGGACTCCCCCTTCACAAGCCCACTCCCATGTATGTCTTTCATCTTCCAGCTCTAGACCTGGTAAACTTTCCTCTTCCATAGGGTGCCCTCTGGTGGGCACAACTGATACTATGCCCAACAGGATGCTCTTGTCATAGGGTGCACTCCGGTAGACACAACTGGTACTGTACCCAGCAGGGTGCTCTTGCCATAGGGCAGTGGTTTCTCAAACATTTCCCTAGGGCCCCAGCTGAAAATATTAATTTATCTCTGCAACCCAACAGCTACATCTTTGAGCAATGCCCCAGTCTTTCAGTGACAGCAGCAGGGAGCACCACGACCTCGTACCTCAGGATCTGCAACCAATACTGCATCCTGACCAGTGGTTTGAAAACCACTAGGAAATGTCTCTGACAGATGGGGTGCGGGACCCCCCTTAACTTTCACCACACTAAGTTGGATGGGCTGAGCACTTGGAGCCAATCCTTACAAGGCAGTGTTTCCAACCTTTTATTCTTCTCATGGCTTTTCTCCAAGTGCTTTCCATTACCATCTTTCTGGCATCGTGGGTCCAGCACTGGCCATAGCAGGTTTGAACCCAGAGGGAAAATAACCTCTCTGCTCTTCCTCAAGATGTCCATTTAAATGCCCCAGGAAGCCATTAGCTGTCTTGGCCACAAGGGTGTGCTGGGAGCTCATTCCCCACTGGTTATCTACCATGATCCTAGATCTTTTCAAATCAATGCTTCCCAGGACCCAGCCACTTGCCTGTAAACACCCCTATTCTAAGAGCTGGCCCCTCACCCCACAGAGAGCCCTGCATCCCCCTGGGGCCTGAGGCATACAGAGACTCCCCCAACACCCTACACACACTTCTGCACAGGGGTCAGTACAAACCCTATAAGGCTCCCTTCTTGGGAAGATGCTATGAGCTGGGTGTCCTATGGCTCAGAGCTCCATGTGTGTTGTGGCATTAAGAAGCAGGGGGAGGGGGTTCTGGGTGGTATGTACCATGGCTGTGTCCACTTTGGCTCTGTCTGTGGCTGACGGATACTCTGGGGGGGTTGGGATGCGCTATAGAGGGCCTCGGGTGCTACATACCATGGCTGTGCCCGCCGTGGCTGTGCCCGTGGCCATGTCCCCCCTTCACGTGTCTCACAAACTTCTCCACCACCAGGAAGGCAACGATACCAGCCAGCACCCAGAGCCCCACTGCCATCATCCGCTGGTGATCCTCCCCTGGGGGGCAGAGATGATGTAGAGCAGGCTGGGAAAGGAAATGCCAGTTCCCTGCACCCCATCTGAGAACCAGAGCCCCACAGCTGTCATTTGCCTGTGATGCTTCCCTATCAGGCAGGGAGTGAGACTGCTGACCCCATTGACCTGCCCTCTGCTACATCTCCCCCTCAACCCATCCCTCCCAACCCCAACACAGACAAGAGTCTCTCCCTGACTCACTGACCATGCTAGACCCTCTTCACACTGCCCCACACAAAACTCCAATCACAGCCCCCTCCACCCCCCACTTCCCCTGACCTCACCTTCGTGGGAGTGACCATGGCCAGATGACACACCTTGGGAGTGAGAATGGGCATGGCCGCTCTCCGTGTGGTGGGAATGGGGAACTGGGGAGAGAAAGGGACAAAGATAAGTGACAGCATGTACTATATGGGAAAGTTCCCAGGGTCCATTCCCTGCCCCCAAAGCCAGATCGTTCCCTGCCCAAGGGCTGGGTCCTGGCACCTCCTAGAGAGAAAAGCCCCACCCTGAGCCAGGTAGTTCCTCTGGCACACTCTAGAGGGGAGAGGGCCCTGTCCCATTCCCTGTGTATGAGGGGGCTCACCCAGTGCATGTGGGATGAGGTGCAGGAAAGCATCCCCAAGGAGTCCCCCTGAGGCAAAGCTGAGCAGCAGTCTGAGCAGAGCCTGGTGCTGGGAAGTGTTGGACTCCACAGGAATGAGGAAGAGAATGAAGTAGGGGGCGGCGCTGATCAGCAAGGTGGCTCCGATGGCCTGCAGGGGTTGGGGGGAAGGGGGGTGGAGAGACACCATCATGGGGTTATACCAGTGCAAGGATCTGCAAGGCAGCACCTCCATGTTCAAAGGAACTCACATGCGTCCATAACGTGACCAAGTCCTGCCTCGCCTTCCCAGGCAACTGCCGGTGGCTTGGGGAGCCCTCAGCTGCATGCTCAACATGGACTCCCTCGAGCTGGTGGCTAAAGTCGGCCTGGCTGGGACCATGGATGTCCTCATGTGAATGCCCGTGGGCATGGAAGTCCCCGTGCGAGTGGCTGTGACCGTGGTGCAAATCCTTGTGGCTGTGTCCATGATACAGATCCTCGTGGCTGTGCCCGTGCCCAGCGTGGCTGTGCCCATGGTGTAAATCCTCATGGCTGTGCCCATGGTACAGATCCTCGTGGCTGTGCCCGTGCCCAGCGTGGCTATGCCCATGATACAGATCCTCATGGCTGTGCCCGTGCCCAGCATGGCTATGACCATGGTGTAAATCTTCATGGCTGTGCCCGTGCCCAGTGTGGCTGTGACCATGGTGTAAATCCTCATGGCTGTGCCCGTGCCCAGTGTGGCTGTGCCCATTGTGCAAATCCTCGTGGCTGTGCTCACCATGACTGTGGCTGTGGTGCAAATTCTCATGTGAAGAAGCAATCTGTATCAATGCAGCACAGACCATCATGGCAGCAACTGTGTGGCAAAGTCCCTGCATCCATCCTGGAAGCATCATCCTGCCGTCACAGCTGGAATGCAAGCACAATCAACCCTAGCACACTCACAAGACCTCTCTAGTCCCTGTTCCCCTCACCAGATGGAGCAGGGCCACAGAGAAACAGAAACCATTCTGAAGAGGCCAGCATAAAACCACAGCGGTGCGACAGAGCCTAGGGAGTGAGCTGCATGGCCACAGGTAACCAGGGCAGGTGTTACACAGATCACAAGAGTCGTTTCTCAACAACCACTCCCAGTCTGTGGACCTGTGCCAGTCCGTGCGATCTCACTGACATTTCTCAGGAAGGCAGCAAGCTGGGCCTGGGTATCAAAAATGCTAAGAGCCGGTGTTCTTGAAGAACCCTTGCGTGATCCTCGTTGCTGTTGCTATGACTCATGTAGCAAAGTTGCTAGAGTCTCTTCTTACCTTGGACCCTCCTGGCCAGTGCCGTGGCCCTGCAGTGGCCTGGCTCCGCTCTGCCAGCCTGGCATTGACAGCCCGAGGCAGATCCTGCCTTCCCCAGCTCTCTAGGGGCTTGGTGGCAATTCAGCTCCCTGAACGACCCCCCGTGTCTCTGTGGTCGTCACACAGCCCTAGTGCCCTGGGGCCATTATAGGGCCATAAGGCCCTGGGGTCATTATGGGGCCATAAGGCTCTGGGGCCATTATAGGCCATAAGGCTCTGGGGTCATTATAGGCCATAGGGCCCTGGGGCAATTATGGGGCCATAGGGCTCTTCTCCAGCCTAGGGGTCCTCCTCCACACCCCTCCTTGCTTGCCCGAGATCCCCCAACTCAGTGGGCGCTCCAGCCGCCAAGACCCTCCTCTCTATGGCCATGGGGGGCCCTACACGGCGCCTCGAGGCGCCCGCCCTCCTCAGCAGCCCCAAGAGCCAGAAGGCCCCTCTAGCCCCCCCTTCCCTGTCTCTATGGCCCGCGCTCGCCCACTAGGCCGTTCTAGCCCCCTCCCCGTCTCTATGCCCCGCGGGGGGGACTCACCGTCACTGGGATCCGTTAGCTCCGGCTCAGACCCGACGTGGCACCCAGGCTCCGCCCGTCCAAGGCCTCGCGGGAACAGTCCTAGCTCCGCGGGCCGGCGGCCAGTGCCCCTCTCAAAGATGGCGTCCTCGGCGGCACCTATTGGCCCGTCACAAAGATGGCGACCGGCGGGTCTCGTCCATCGGGGAGCGCCATTTTTGTGAGGGGCATGCGGAAGACCGAATTGGCTTAGGATGGATCGCTTCTCCCTCAAAACCCCAGCGGGACAGTCCGGAATCGGCGCCCATCTCTATCGTAGAGGGAAAGACTATTTGGAACAAATCCCCTCTCTATGGTTCACAGCGTTGCATGCCGGGACGACGGGACGGATTCTCGGGATTGGTGCATTATGGGCTGAAGAAGCTCGCGCGCGGGGCTACACTGGTCTTAGCCGCGGTGCATGCTGGGCCGGGAAAGGCCTAGCGCGGGGCCGGTCGGTTCCGGCCGCGGTGCATTCTGGGCTGTATGGCTCCCCGCGCGGGGCATGCTGGGCCGGGAAGGGCCCCGCGCGGGGCAGGCTGGGCCCGGCCGCGGTGCACTGTGGGCCAGGCTCCGAGGAGGCGGTGGCGGAGCCCGGACCAGGCCGGAGCCCGGGGGGGTCTGAGGCCCGGATCCCCCCGGCACGGAGCGGCGGCCCCCGGGATGGGAGACCGCGGCCGCGGTGAGGGGGGCGGAGCGGGGGGCTGGGGGGCACCAGGCTTGGGGAGCTGGCGGTGAGAGCTGGGGGCCCGGCCTGTGTCTGTCCGGGATCCCGTGGCCCTGACACTCCTGGCGGCGGGGGGTGTCTGTGTGACTCCCCCAGGATCAGCTCCCCCCACGGGGCGGCTGAGATCCGCCCAGCATTGCAGGCAGCAGGGGAAGGGAATGGGTTATGGGAGGCCTTGCAGGTGCTGGGGGCGCTGGCTTCATTTGCAGGGTGGGACCCATTTCAGGGGCCACTCATGGCTCCCCTCGCTCTCACAACGTGGCTGGAGCGTTGCCAAGGTGACCGGGGTCATGTGCTCACTGGGCTCTTGTGCAATAGCTGGGGGGAAGTGCGGCCATCTGGGCGATGCTGCCCTCCAGTAACCCCAGGCTGAGGCACCAGGCTCTTGGGGCCCTGCCCTTGATTCCCTGTCTCCTCCGTTGGGTGCCGGGGTGGCGCACCATGGGGGAAGGGAGCCATGCCCTCTTTTCCTGGAGGGAGTTAATCTCCATCTCTCCCACCCAGACTGCAGGAGCCCAGACAGTTCATCTCTGAGCTCCTCCCCCCCTCCAGAGCTGTCGGCCCCACTCCACCCCTCCATGATCAGCTCGGCCATGACCTCCTCCATCAACTCGCCTGTTAGCAGCCTGGGCTCCCCTTTCCCTGTCATCAGCTCTTCTATGGGTTCCCCGGGGCTCCCTGCCACGCCCTCTGTTGGCTATGGCCCTGTCAGCAGCCCCCAGGTAAGGAGAAGTGGGGGGGTATAGTGAGGGGGCTGGGGACTCCTCCAAGTAGGAAGTGTTTTTTGGGGTGTAGTGCCATAGGGAGAGTTGGGGGGATGGTTCCTTAGGAGGTAGGGAGCCAGGATCTAGCTGGGGAAGTGGATAAAATAAGAAAGGTTCCTTCTGGGGGAGCAGGTGGGAGTTCACCGATGTAATGGGGCTGGCGGGGTTGGTCACTGGGAGGGAAGGGCTGAGGGTGTGCTGCTTCAGGGGAGGTGCAGAGGTACTCATGAGCATGAGGGGTTGGGAGCTGAGGGGAGGCTTGCTGGGGGAAAGCCGGGATGGGTTTGGGAAATGGGAGAACTGAGATCTGCCTGGTTCTTGACACATGGGCCCCATTTAGATCTTGCAGTGACCCACACCCCTGGAGGACTATGGGGTAGATAGGTCAGTTCCAATCTTTTTTTTCCAGATTAACTCCACTGTGAACCTGTCAGGTGTGCACTCTGTCAGCAGCTCAGAGGACGTCAAGCCCCCGCTGGGCATGCGGGCTCTCCCTTGTCATCCCCATGGGGGCATGATACCAGGGAAACGCCTCTGTGCTATCTGCGGAGACAGATCGTCAGGTAGTGGGGCCAGGATGCCTGGGTTCTCTCCCTGCTGTGGGAGGAGAGTGGGTTGTCAGGGGCTGGGAGCTAAAATCCCTATGTTCTTTCCCTGGCCATGGGAGGAGAGTGTGGTCTAGTGGGTCAGAGTTGGGGGGGTGCAACTCAGAGCTGGGACCCAGGACGCCTGGGTTCTCTCCCCACTGTGGGAGGAGAGTGGGTTGTGAGGGCTGTTAGCTTGGAGGCCAGATGTCTCCCTGACTCTCCCTGCTCTCAGGGAAGCACTATGGTGTGTACAGCTGCGAGGGCTGCAAGGGTTTCTTCAAACGCACAATCCGCAAGGACCTGACCTACACGTGCCGGGACAACAAAGACTGCATCGTGGACAAGCGTCAGCGCAACCGCTGTCAGTACTGCCGGTATCAGAAGTGTCTGGCCACAGGCATGAAGAGGGAAGGTAGGGCCGCTGGGGGCGAGGCGGCAGGGAGGGGGCAGGGCAGTGGTGGATCCTGTGAGAAAGGGGAGGGTCCCCCATATGGAGGGCAAGGCCGATGGTGACATGCTCTCTGGGGGTGCACTGAAGGGAGGGGATCATAGGGTCATATCACCCCCGCAGCGGTGCAGGAGGAGCGGCAGCGGGGGAAGGAGAAGGATGGCGAGGGGGATTATGTGGGCGGCGCTAACGAGGAGATGCCGGTGGAGAAGATCCTGGAGGCAGAACTAGCTGTGGAGCAGAAATCGGACCAAAGTGTCGACGGATCTGGGACAGGGGGCAGCTCGGTGAGGGGGTCTTCTGGCACCTGGGAGGTGGAGCAGGGCTCCAGGGGCGGGGTTCCAGGGTTGGGCAGGAGCTCCAGAGGGATGGGGTTTCGGGTGGGGGTGGGGGCACAGGGAGCTTCCAAGGAAGGAGGGGCACCTGAGCTCTGCAGAAGGGGAATGTCTGCAGATGGGGAGCAGGAGGCTCTGGGGAAAGGGGGGTTGTTTTGTGTGAGGGTCACTGGCAGTAGGCTGGGCTCTGAGAAAGGGGCTGGAACACGTGGGGTTCTGGTACGGAGCAGGGGCAGGAGCCAGTGGAGTGTGTGTGTGAGAGTGTGTCAGTGCCAGGAGAGGAGCTGTTGATTTCTGGGGGCTACAGCCAGAAGGGGGCAGGAGATGGTTTCTGACCCACCCCCATCTCGATCCCACCTCCACCAGCCAAATGACCCAGTGACCAACATCTGCCAGGCGGCCGACAAGCAGCTCTTCACGCTGGTGGAGTGGGCCAAACGCATCCCCCACTTCTCTGAGCTTCCCCTGGATGACCAGGTCATCCTGCTGCGGGCGGGTGAGTGATGTGGAGGGGTTGGTAGGATGTCTTTGCTGCCGAGGTTGGTGCCAGCGCTTTCAGGCTGGCCCATAGAGAAGGGGGAGCCCCAAACTGCCCTCTGGTCAGTGGTGGGGGGCTGGGGGAGGGGCTTTACCTTTCAGCAGTGTGGTGGGTGGTGCAGCTTCCTCTCAGATGTGTTGACCTGGTCCTGGCTGTGCAGAGGGGAAGGGATCTGGGATTTCCACTACCTGATTCTGAGCAACTTTCCCCTGTGGCCCAGGCTGGAACGAGCTGCTCATCGCATCTTTCTCTCATCGTTCAATCTCGGTGAAGGACGGGATCCTGTTGGCTACTGGGCTGCATGTGCATCGGAACAGCGCCCACAGTGCCGGTGTGGGGGCCATCTTCGACAGGTGGGGTAGGGCATGAGCATGGGGGCAGGGTCTCAGGGGGCACAGAGCTGGCATGGGGGCCATCTTTGAAAGGTGGGGATGGGATCTCCAGGGTGTGGGGTAGGGTCTGTGAGGCCTTGTCTCTGTCCTGGGTGCCCGCTGACACATGTCCCCCTGCAGGGTGCTAACAGAGCTAGTCTCCAAGATGCGGGATATGCGGATGGACAAAACAGAGCTTGGCTGCCTCCGAGCCATCATTCTCTTCAACCCAGGTAAGGGACCACTCTCTGCACCGCTCATCTTTTTCTTCAACCTGGGCGAGGGACCCAGTTGTCCCTTTGGCTGTGTGACCCCATAACCCTTTTCAGCCCAAGTGAGGGGCCCCTGTTACCCCAGGGGCTGCATGCATCCAGTCATCCTTTGCACTCTCCACTTTCCACCTTGGGTGCTGGATCCCATGCTGACCTTGCAGGCTTCCCCTTTCCTGGTGGATGCCCTTGGGGCAAGGGGAAGGCTGTGTGTGCGCTGACCCAGGAGGGGTGTGCCCTGCCCCCACAGATGCCAAGGGGCTGTCGAACCCTGGGGAGGTGGAGTTGCTGCGGGAGAAGGTCTATGCGTCGCTGGAGTCCTACTGCAAGCAGAAATATCCTGAGCAGCAGGGCAGGTACGGGCCAGAGGGGCACAGAACAGCAAGGCAGATACCAAGTGGGGGAGCGAGCAGAGAGCCATGCATGGAGGAGGAGCTCCCTCGTTGCCAGAGTGCCTGCGATGGGGTGCCTTTTTTGTAGAAGGGTGGGTGCTTCGTTGAGGCCAGTTCTGCTCCTAGAGCTGCAGGTACAGCAGGTGTCCACTGGGTGGTGTCACCTCGCTGCTGACCCCTGGATTGTCTGGCATGTGGGGAGAATGGGGATGAAGGGAGTAGGGCTGGGGGAAGCGAGGGAGGGGTGCTGTGTGACATTAGAGGGGATTCTAGGGGCAGCAGGGGAGGGTGCCAGGTGATGGTAGTGGGGGGGATTCTGTGGGGGGGTGCTGGTGGCTGGGAGGCAGTGGGGTTGCAGTGTGATGGGAATAAGGCTGGGGGGTTCTGGGGGGCTCCCTACTGTGCCTCCCCCTCCTCACCCCACCTTCCTGCTCTGCAGGTTCGCCAAGCTGCTGCTGCGGTTGCCGGCCCTGCGCTCCATCGGCCTGAAGTGCCTGGAGCACCTCTTCTTCTTCAAGCTCATCGGGGACACGCCCATCGACACCTTTCTCATGGAGATGCTGGAGGCGCCCCACCAGCTGTCCTGAGCCCTTGCTGGCCACACGAAGCTACTGGGCTCCCCGCAGAGCTGCGGCCCCCGGTGACTCCCTGCCACGCACCACTGGACTTGGGGACTGCGGACTTCAGGGGGGCTGCTAGGATAAGGCACTGGGGTGCTATGCGTTGGGGTTGCCGGGGTCCCTGCTTCCCTCGTTCGGGAGCCCCCTTAGGTGCATCCTGTGTGCCACCCTGGAGCTGGGGTGGCTCCAGACAGCGCCCCAGGTGTGGGGCATGGGATGTTGCTCATATTCCCCCAGCTGATGGCCTCCCCTGGAAGGGCCCCATGCCCCTCACCTGTAGCAGGTTGCTCCAGGCCTATCTCCAGGCCCATCAGCGCTCTGGCATGAACCCTGGCGTAGGTGAGCCAGGCAAGCAGCGACATTCGAAGCTCCAGGTAAGGGGGGGTGAGATTGAGGAGCCTCCCAGCCAGCCACTGTAAAATAATCCCCATGCCCCCTTATCTTTGTGGGCCCCCCCATCACCTAGGAAACCTGGGCCTGTGGGCAGGGGGGACCCTGGCATCACCCTGTGTGCTCTCAGCACAGCCTCCTTCCACCTGGGGGTTCTGGCACAACGGCCCCTTGCGTTCCCAGCACAGTTCCTCGTCAAGAATTGGGGCTGAGGAGATGCACTAGCTGTTGAGGGGTGTCCGTATCACTTGTGTGAGGCTGGTTACATGCCCCCCCCCCACAGTTATTCTTATCTTCTGTGGTAGGGGGAGAGAGGGAAGGAGTTATATGGATGAAGGCCAACTCTTACATCTGTCATTAGTTTATTAGTTCTCAGCACCACCCAGCCTCCTGCTGTACTGTCTGGGGAGGGGGCAGGCTTGGAGCTCCAGGCTGGGGGGCTGTTCACACTGAAATTGAAGTAGCGATTTTACTCCCTACTGGACCCCCTCAGCCTCCATTTCTCAGGCAACCGGTTAGCACTTTGAATCGCCACCCTGCGCCCTTCCCCTCTCAAACTATGCAGTAGGTACCAGGCACTGTGGGGTGTGAAGGGGTTGCCTCCTGTCTGGGGTCTCAGCTGCAGCCCCCGCCAGCTCCCTCTGGTGCTGTGGGGCATTGTTTACTGTAGGTCCTACAGCCCTGGGGGGGAGTTCCTGTGGTTGTGAGCCAGCGCTCTGAGTCAGGAGTCCCCTGGGAGGCAGCAGGAATGTGTCCCCCACTTATGGGGAGGGAGACCCTGCCTGGACAGTTTTTGACTTGTTATGCGGGGAGGGGGGCATAGGGTAGGGGCCACCTTAGCAGTGCTCGCCACTGCACTCTGCCCTCTCCCCACATGCTCACACCCCTTTTATTTTGGCTTTTATTATTATTAACCCCCTCCCATTGCTTTGGAGTTACAGTGATTAAAGCTGCTGCTTCTTACCCTGGCCAGCGCCTCCCCCTGGTGGTGATGTACTTGTGACGCTGTGGCAGGGGAGGGACTTTGCCCCAGGCAGGGTGGGGAAGGAGGAAGGGTGGGTCTAACCCTGGGGTGTGGGGAGTGCGCAGAGGGGTGGGGTGGAACCTGTGGGAATGAGGCAGGTGGGAGGAGAATAGACCAGGACTTTGCTGAAGGGGCAGAAGACCCAAGGGGGAATGCATCATACTCCCCAAAGTGGTTAGGGGGTTGGTGTGGACTTGCACTCGGGGGGGGATGGCCAGTTCTGGGGTGATCCAGCCTGCTGGAGGGTGGATGGGAGACTCCAGCATGTGATTCCTCAGCCAGGAGGGATATGGGGGGGCAGGAATGGTTCTATCCCCCCTTCCAGTCTCCCCAACCTGCCTGGACTGTGTGGGCCCCTCCCAGCTGCAGCCTCCACCACTGTGTGCCAAAGCCAACAGCACTCCCTACCCCCTTCAGGGATGCTTGCCCCCATCGCTACACAGCTGGGATCCTCCCCCAGGTGGTCTTTGTCCAGCTTCTCTGACCTGGGTGTCGATCTTCAATTCACCTCACAGCAAGAGCTGAGTCTCTGCTGACTGGTGCCACTGGCCTTCCCTTTCTTCCCCTCTGCAGGCACCGCCCCTTCCTCATGGCCTGAGGTGACCCCAGCACAGCTCCATCAATGGGGCTTGTCTGCACTGGTGGATGGAGTGGACAAGGGGGGCTTTGTTTGGCCTGGCCAGGCCCCCCAGCCGCTGCATGCCAGGAACTGAGTTCACCTGCTGGGCCAGGGGTACCGTGCAGACCTTGCTCCAGCAGGCTAGTAGGGATTAGGCCCCTCTGAGCTGTCATCCCCCAGCCTAGGGAGTAGCAGAGGCAGGATTGGGCTCTTCTGATGTCTCCTTGGTCCAGACTCAAGAGTAGCTTCTGGGGGTGAGGCAGGATTGGGGGTCCTAAGACCCCCTCCTCTCCAGGAGGTTGTACAGAGCAAGGTGGGTGCATGAGGTTAAGGGTGTGTGTGGGAGGGTGTAGGGCCAGATGATCCCCACCAGGCTAACATAGGCACCCCCTGTCCCAGTAGCAGGGCCCCCCTGGTGCTGCCTGGCTGGGAGCTGGCAGGGTGGGGCTGAGGCCCCTTTGAAGCTGGGCAGTTCATGGTGCTGTGTTTATTTACAGGGCGGACAGAGGCTGCTCTGTGCAGGGCATGAAGGGCCGGGCTGTCTGGCGGCCAGGCCAGAACTCAGCCACCACCCTTGGCCTGGGAAGTGGAGCCAACAGCCCCCCCCAGAGGCCAGTGGGGTCTTTACCCTGGAAGAAGAGGAACCAGTCAGGACCCTGCTCGCAGCATTAGGATATGGGCCGCTGGCACCCTGCCTCCCCGGGGATTCCCTCGCATCAGCACTAGAATTCAAACTTGGATGTCTCTGTGTGTCCATTCTCCATTCACCCTTCCCCAGCAGGTCCCGCTCCCAGACTAGCAGTGGTCCCTCTGGGCCCTGCCCCCCTGGTTGTGGGGTATTTATAGTCCTGGGCGGATGTGGGTGGCTCAGAATCTCCTTGGGCAGGCCAGGCCAGGCTGCAATTACTGGGGAACCTGTTATTGTGGGCACTGAGGTGGGGCCAGCCCCAGAGACAGACCTGGCCCTGGGCCATGGATGGGGCTCCCCGGTCTCCCCGGCTGGCCCCTGCCTGCCCCCTTCCAGCTGCTCTCCTCCCTTGCCCTTCCAGCCAGCCTCTGCCTCCCAGCTGGCCCCTTCCACCCCCCCCACCTGTTATCTTTCCCCTCCTGTTTTCTCCTACCATCTCCCAACTTTCCCTTCCTTCTCTGCTCCCCCAGGCTTGCCCCATCTATTCTCATCCACTTCCTCAGTCCCACCCCCGGCCGGGGCCCCTGGTTCATAGAGGAAATGCTGGCTAATTACAGAGTCTTGATTACAGCTTGGGCCAGGAGTGCCCAATCCAAATATAGCCCGGGTGGGGCTGCTGGACTCTCCTGGGTATAGAGGTTTCCTGCCCCATCCCATGTCATTTTCACCCATGCTTAGGGAGTGGGGACAGCTCCAGCTCCTGGCACCCTGGGGCCTGGGTGAGGCCCTGCTTGTGCTGCTCAACTCTCGACTCCCTCGTCCAGGGGGCAGCACTGCTGTAGCCCTCCAAGAGCAGGATGAATTTTCAGGGGACCTGGAGTGTCTCCAGTGCTGGATTCCCACCAGCGTCCTGGTTATTCATCAGGTGTGTTAGTGCTTAGAACCCTACTACCAGACCTATACCCACACCACCAGTGGTTTCACAAACACATCATCATGATGGGTCACAGGCCACGACTCGACCAAGAGACACCAGCTGCGGACAGACAGTGCCCACCGGGATGGACTGCAGCCTCAACGGAACACCATCCCATAGAACATGAGGTCCATCACGCCAGCCAGCTCCATGTCCCAGCTCTTTCCAGGTGCTGCGGCAGGCTGAGCAGAACTGAGCAGTTATTGAGGGTCTGAAGACAGCCTGGAGCTGGCATGACAGGCCTGGTGTGAGGCAGTGCCAAGCAGGTGTGAAGGGGTGGGAGTGGATCATGGGCTGAGCAGAGGCGCAAAGGTGAGTAAGATCTGACCACTAGGTGGGGATGGGCCAGTGAAGACAGGGCTTTCCTACAGGCTTGCTTGCTGACACACATGTAGCCACACTTAAGACACATGGAGCCAGACTCTCATGTGGCCTTGCATGTAATCCATATGCCCAGACAAACACACACCTGCAATGTGCACATGAGAGCTTACACACTGATGCACATGGCCCTGGTCATGTCCCTTTCCATGTGTGCGGGTGGCCCACCTGAGGGGAGAAGAGATGGGACTGTTCTGCCCCCCCCCAACAATGACCAAGCATGGGGGTCCAGCATAGCAGGGGGATGCTGAGGCCCAGAGAAATCCTGTGATGTGCACAGGGGAGCTGGGAGTCAAGCCTGTCAAGCCCCAGGGGCATCTTCCAGTCTGTCCCTTCTGTTGCTGCTACTCCCATGTGCACATTGACACACGTATGCACAGCTGTGCACACACCATGTTCTCAGGCATGCACATACTTGCCTGTGCTCACACACATCCACTGTAACAGAGGTCTGTGAGCACTGACACCTCCTCACATGGCTGCACCTGGGCATGCACAGGGGCTCTGGCCAGGCACAGGGCAGGGCTTTGTGGTACTTGAATGCCCAGGGTCACTCACGCACAATTATTGGTGCTTGTGCACACTCCCCACCCTGCAAGGGTCTTGGGCAGGGCCGCCGGGTACCGTCCAGGGAAGCAGTGTGTGGGGTGTGCAGGGAGAGCCCAAGAGGGGTGACCGGACCACGGTTTGACTCGCACACCCCTACCTGGCCAGGGTTCAGCACCACGGGGGGGATGGAGTCTGGCCCCCTGTCCCACCCCTTGGGGCAGAATGGGAGCCGGAGCCCCCTAGAGGGGACAGGCCACGTGTCCCATGTCTGCCCCCATCCCCGAGGGCATGTGTGTGCGGACGGATTAGTGCCCCTCCCGCACCTCCCATTTCCTACAGCCCCCGGGGTCTCACCTGGGGGGGTGTCAGAGGCGGGTCACGGTGCGGGATGTGCGGGGCGGGGGGGCTGATCTGGCCGGGCGGGGTGGGGTGGGGAGGGGAGGGGAGAGGGCTGGTGGGGGCGGGTCTCCGGGCTGGAGGGGATGGGGGGCAGGAGAGGCCGGGGGGGTCTGGCTGGGGGGGCCGGACCGGGGAGGGGAGTGGCCGGGCCGGGCTGGGGCAGCGCGGGGAGCCGGGCGCTCGCAGACGGCGCCGGGGCTGGACACGGGGCAGCTACCGAGCAGCCGGGACCTCCCAGCCCGTCGGCGCATCGACCCCGGGCCGCCACCCCCTGTCCCCCGGGCTCCGGGGAGCCCCCTCGGCCATGGACCGTCCCGGAGCCGCCGGGCTGCTCCTGCCCCTGCTCCTGCTCCTGCGGGCTCTGTGCGCCCGGGCAGGTACGTCGGGGGTCGGGGGCTGTGGGTCCCAGGGCGGTTTGTGTGGGCAGGGGGTGCAGAGGGTCGCGGAGCCTGGTGCCAGGGGTACACGGGGACCCAGCGGCATGGAGGATCTGGGCTGGAGTCAGGGGTCGTGCCCAATGCCAAGTGCAGGAGTGTCGTGGGGCAGCTCAGTGATGGGGGGCGAGGAGTACGCAGTGAGTCTGTGGCTCTTGCAGGGTGTCTTGGAGCCTGGGCTGGGGCTCAGGTGGGCACCAGGTCTGGGTGTGCGAAGGGAGAGCTGGGTGCCCAGCTTCTGGAGAGGGAGAGTGATGGGGGGGGTTGGTGTCTGGGAAATGTCTGGCCAGGCTGTGACTGTGTCCTGGGGGGTGTCTGCCCGTTATCTGCCCTCCCTCTGCATGATGCAAAGCAGGTGGCCAGGGCAGATGTGGGGAGACAGGATGTGAGGGTGAGGTGCCATGGATGGCGCCTTTCTCTGGACCTGCCTGCCCTGTGGGCATCATGGGCACCAGTGGAACCCAGGGACACACGCTGGGGGTTGAGGGGGGAGGCTTAGAGAGAGATTGGAGGCAGGCACTGGGAGCCACTGGAGGAGGCCAAGGGGTTAAACGTGCAGCAAGGTTAAAAACTGGGGGGGTTCTGAAATCAGGGGCCAGAATTTGGGGGCTTATGCACTGCTGGGATTATGGGGTAACAAGACTTGATTGAAGGGGCCACAGAGTGGGGGGACAAGGGGAGAGGGGCAGGAATTCGGCTTCCTCCAACTTAGCTTTCAGTGCAGCTCTGGGATTCGTTTCTTTTTATTTGCTCCCCAACCTTAGCTCTCCCCAAGTTCTTAGTGGGGAGACACCCCAGTCTTGTGGGGTTGGTTCTGTGGCAGCAGAGTTGTGAGGGGGGGTACAGTGGAGGCAGAATTAATGGCCTGGGTCATGGGAAGATATCTAGTCTGAGCCCTCAAGATAAACTGGCCCCTGTCTATTCAGCACTCCACTCCCTAGGACTGGCTGAGACTGAAACAGGGAGCCTGTCCCCTTGCCTGGTCTGGGTTTGTCCCCGTTCCCCATGTCAGCCTGTGCCCCCCAGATCCCGCCATTGCCCATTTGGCCTGCACCCCCCTCATAGCTCGTGTGGTCTGCACCCCTGGGGCCCTGCATGCACAGAAGCTCTTTGTGCTGTGAACAGGGAATGTGTGTGTGCTGGCTGGGGGGTGCTGGGCCAGGCACGGGGTTTATTTATCTTTGGGCTGCGGCCTGGCCTGAGCTGTGCTTAGCCACAGTCACCTTGCCCAGAGGATTTTATAAACCTGGGGCAATGAGGGCAGGCACCCCACTGAATCCCCTCCTGTGCCCCTTCTCCCTAGTGTCCCCTCTAACTCTGCTAGCCCCGGCTGCCCCTTGTTCCCCAATTCTTCATCCCACATCTCTTTTACCCCTCCAGCCCCTGTCACCTTTGTGGGGTGACCCAGAGTGGATCTTGGGGGCTAGATCTGATGGGGGGTGTTGTACCATCATGTGGTGTGGAGTCAGCTGTGTCCTCTGCCACTACAGGGTGTGTAGTGTGTGTGTGTATGGTTGTGTAGCTGTGTCCTCCCTGTGTGGGGACAGTCACGTACCTGTACCTCTAGAGGTCTGTGGTGATGTGTCATTGTCTCCCCAGGCCTGTTGTGGTCTTTTACCTCCCGCACCCATGGCATACAACGCCCCTTGCCCATGTCACCTTCACCCAACCCAAGTCACTGAATGGCTGGGGGGGCAGCTGGGACACAGCTATTGAGGGTCACTAGGGTGGTGGGGGTTCCCTTGGGACAGTGCTGGGGCTGTGAGGACACAAAGGGGCAGACACAATGAGGAGGCCCTGGGGGTGGGTTGGGGGAGGATGGACATGGTGGGGGGACTGTAGGGTAGGATGTTCCTCACAGCTTTGGGGGGCAGTAAGGAGGGATCCCCTCCCACACAGGCCTGAACTTCCCCCTCAAACATTTTTTCCTTCTGTGGTTCCTCCACCCTGTCTCTTTTGCCCAACAAAGGGGCTTTGGGGGGGCAGCAGTGGGGAGCTGGGGAAGCCTCAGTGTGATGGGGTGGGGGAGAGGTGCAGCATTTGGAAAGGGGGGTATCATGTCCTGATGCACCCCCCAGGCTTTGGGGTCTGGGCCCTCTTCAAATTCTTTGTGTGTTCCTGCCTCCTTCCTTCTTTTCTGAATTTCTTTCCCCCTGCCATAATTATTGCCTGGCTTTCCTGGCCCAGAGCTGCCTGGACCAGCCCAGAACGGAGGCTGCCCAGTCAAGGGCTCTGGATCTGTTTGGGCAGCTCCAGGCAGGGGCTGGGTCTGGCCAGGGCAGTTCCTGGGGGTTCCAGCAGGGTTAGAGATGAAGCTGGTTGTAAAAATGGCCCTTCATCTCTCCTGGCCTCCCCACGTCTCTGCCCTTCGTCTCCTCTCACCCACTGCCTCTGTCAGCCTCCATTGGTTAACACCGTAGAACAGCCAGGGACATCCAGCTCATGAGAACTGATATCCATCCATCCGTGCATTCCTCTGTCCCCAGCTCCCCTTTTGTCCATTCATCCACCCATCTCTCCCCAGTTATCTGTCCACCCATCTGTCCCCTGTCCCTAGCCATCCATCCACCCCCCCCGATTCCAGTGTTTGTCTCCAACCATTGTGCCATGCTTTATCCCGCTATTAGCATCCATCCATCATCCTCGCCTAGCATCCCTTTCTCAGATCCACCCCCCAAAACACAGTCCATCAAGGGTGCATCGCTTTCTGTCTGTTCATCCATTCTCCCTTCTCTGTCCCTCCAGTCTCCTCACCCCAGATCCTCCATCCCTGTTTCCCCCGTTGGGCAGGTGGGGAACATCTCATCTCATCTCCTCTGGTCCCGGCCCAGCCTCACTCCTCAGTTTGGGGACTGGCAGCCCCATGCACTTGGAAATCCAGACACTTCTCCTTCCAACCCCTCCAATGGCTTTGACAGGTCGAGCTGTCCTGAAGTGGGGAGACAGAGCCCAGATCCTCCCCCACCTCCCGCCAGTGACACCCCAATCATGCAGCTGCCTCCCTCTTATTTTCCACCTGCTCCCCTACCTGGAAGGGTGGTTTTTCCACTACAAATTCCTCCAGGTGGAGCCATCCAGAAAGGCTGCTACATCTTTCCCAGCACCACGCCATGGGTTGGGAGCAGCTGCCCGTCTCTCCACCATACTGAGCCAGCTTCCCAATGGCTGCTGGATCTTTGGCTGCCAGAAGGCAGGATGGGGCGGGCAGAGCAGTAGTGGGACAGGGGACCCAAGAGTGTGGGGGAGCAGCCTTTGGTCAGGATGGAATGGGGGCGTCTCTCTCTGGGAATTCAGCCCAGCTGGAATATGTGTCCCTGTCTATCCCTTGCTTACTGTCACCATCCGTTCTTCCCTCCATCTGTCCATCCCTCCCTCGCTTCCATGGTCTCATCCACCTATACTTATTTTCTTCCAGCATCGTCATCCATCCACCTCCAAAGTTCAATCAGCATCAGTCTGTCTGTCATTGTCCCTCTGCTCCTCCTCAGGGGATCTGGTTCATAGCAGCCCCTAGCCCCCAGCTGTCGCAGGTTCCTCTGTCTATTTCTGTAGGTTTCCAAGACAATTCGTGGTCCACCATGCCCTGAGGCTTCCTTGTAGGCCAAGGACCTCAAACACGTGGACCGTGGGCTGCATGCGGCCCCTAAAGCTGTTTTTTGTGGCCCGCAACAACACTATTGTCACCGATATTGGCAATATCTTTGCATGAAATGGTTCCAGTGGTGTAGCGCTTGGGCTAACATATTAGTCTTCATGCAGCCCTGGTGGTGATTTGAGTTTGAGACCCCTGTTGCAGGCCCTGAGTGCCCCCAGAGCCAGACAGCACCACACCTGGGAGCCCAGCTGGAGTGGGCTGAGAGGAGCTGAATAGGTAGCAATGGTCTTGAAACCACAGTGTGGTGGGGTTGTGACAACAGGAGGTCAAGGATCAGGGCCACACAGATGAGGCTGCAGGGGGTGGGAGACAGGACACCTGGGTTCTCCTGTCTTTGGGCGTGAAAAGTGGAGTCTGGTAGAGCCCCAAACCCAAATCTGTGTGCTATTAATGAACTCAGAATACCCCTTCATTGTTCTTGGTTAAAATACCACACTCACGTTGCACTGTTATGCTCAGCTTTCCGTGCTCCTGCCTAGAGCTGGCTGTATTGTGCTGCGTGTAGCAGTTCCAGTGTCAACTCTCACCCCTACCCTAGTGTAACCTGACCCCTGGGACACAGAGACCCCACCTGGATTTTGGGTATCAAGCCAGGAGCTGGAGAAGCTGTCAAGGATCATGGGCCCTCCCTGATCTGCCCCTCTTCTATGTCAGGGGAAGTGGCAGCCCCGCATGCCTGCTTGTGAGGGCCTGGGAGTTAGCTGGGGGGGCAGACTTAAGAGTCCATGGTTCAAACTTTGCTGGTAGTGGGTTAAATAGCTGATCTCAGGGTGGGGCATGGTATATCTGTGAGTCTCAGAGCACTTTACAAGTGGGGCTTTATTCCAGCCAGGCAAACATTGGCACAAACAAGGGAAAGGACCTGACTCAAGGAATAAAACCCAGGAGTCCTGACCCTCAATCTCTCTTCCCTGCTCCAATCCACTAGCTCACACTCCCATCCCAGGCCAGGAATAGTATCCAGAAGTCCTGGCTCCCAGCCCCAGCTCTAACCACTGCACCCCATTCCTCTCCCAGAGTCAGGAATAGAAGTCAGGAGTCCTGGTGGGTGGGATGATCAGCATGTGGGATTCCAAAAAGGCTGGGGAGTGTGGAGTCCAGTGGCTTGATGCCCCTCTGTTTGTTGGGGGTAGCAGCGCAGTATGAAAGTCTCCCTCAGTGTATTGGTGTCTGGGGGCCCAGCAAGCCGCCTGTGGCGGGAGCTATGCGCTACTGTGGTTTGCTAGCCCTGCCCAGACCCCTGGGGCTGTGGGAAGCAGAGAAAGGGGCCCTTTATCACCCCCTCCTGCCCTGCCCTGCCCCACCTGGTGTGGGGGGGCTGAGATCTATTCATACAGCACTGAGCCAGGGGAGGGTGGATGCTCGCTAATGAGTGGGGCAGTTAGAACCCTGTCTAGACAATCTCTCCCTGATGGTGTATATGTGTCTTCTTGGTCTCTTCCCTGGGCACCGGGAATACGCCCACCTCCGGAAAGAATCTTAAAGCCCCATTGCCTGCTTTCTGGGGACCCAGCATTCTCGAAATGCAGCCACTTCTGGGGTAGGGGGCCACAGCAGCCTGGTCTAGCAGTGGGGGGGAGTTGAGCATGTGAGGGGAGGAACAGACAGCAGGGCACAAAGCAGGACTTTTCTGGACTGGGACAGGGGGATTGACCTGGGGGTCAGAGTCAGGATCTTCTATGGGGGGGAGAGGCCATGGCTAGGGTGTGGGGTCCGAGTCAAGATTGTTTAACAGAGTGGGTCTGTTGGAACAGCTGGGGTCCTATATAGGAGGGGTGGAGTGGGGATTCCTAGACATGGGGGGCTGTCAGGGTCCAGAAAGGGGGTCTGCCTTATCGGGCTGGGAATCCCATGTTGATCCCTGTCTTTCTCTCGCGGCCCTGGCAGCAGGTGCTCTGTGCGAGGGACCGTGGGACTCCAGCCCATCACTCTCTGTCCCTGGGAAGAGCAGGTGTCAGCTTGCATTTATAGGACACTGTGGGATCCTCACTTTGGGGTGGAACCTGGGGTCCTGTGTATCTCCCTGTGGGACTAGGGGTCCGGGTAGCCTGGCATGGGACTGTTGCATGACTGGCCAGCTGGCTGATCTGGGAACAGGACAGACAGACAAACGCAGACCCTGAGGGAATCTTGGAAGTGCAAGGCTGAGGCGGCTCAGTGCTGGCTGGTTCCCGGAGATGTCCCCAGCCTGCACAGGGGGCTGTACCCCAGAAACCTCCATGCGCTGTCGCTGGACACCCCCCTCTCAGCACCGTGCAGGGCCCCCAGCCCTGGGGCAGCCCAGCTGTGGGACTGCCATGTGGGGTGCAGAGAGCTGAATGATTCCCCAGACTGCTGGAACTGGCTGGAAATATGTCCCAGCCCAGCCAAGGCTGCAGCCGAGCAAGTGTGTGTGTGGGGAGGGGAGTAGCCTGGGGGGAGAAGTGGGGCTGTGGGTTGTCCGGGGACTCGCAGGATCAGGCCACCTTATCCAGTCCCCTGACTCTCCACTTTCCTTCCCTCGCCGCCTGACCCTCCTTCCCCTTCCGCTCGGCTCACCCCAGACCTGGCCAACCTTCCCCTGACCCCCACACTACATCCTCCCTCCCCACTCCTCAACCTGCCCCCTCACTACTGTTCCTGCCCCCACCAGCTCTTGGTCCCTCCTCCCTCACTTCCTCCGATAGTCGAAGTGGAAGGGGAGGCATCCCTCCGCCGTCCCCTATTTTTCAGGTGTCTCCTTCCTCAGACCCAAATCCGGCCACGCTGTCCCTTCCAGCCCTGGCTCTGGGGCTCCCCTCCCCCATTCCCACCCCGCCCCACCCCTCTCCCGGGTGTTGTGCTGTGCAGCCATAATGGCTTTTCCTCTCGCCCACTTGGCAGCCAGAAGAAAGGTGTCTCTGTGCGGCTGGCGCGGCCTGGCAGCCGGCATTCCTGCCTGGGGCTGGGCTGGTAGCCAGAGCTCAGCATGCTGCCATGGGGCTGCGAGACCCTGGTGGGGATGTGGCTCCGAAATGGGCCCTGCATGCGAAGGAGAGGCTTGGATCCTCATTTCCAGGGGCTAATATGCCCCTGCCCTGCCAGTGCAGTGAGCTTCCCCGTGATAGTGCCCCCAGCTGCAGAATCTGGTGCAGCAAACGCATCTGGAGCAGTGCCCCCAGCCAGAGATCCTCCAGCACTGTGAGCTTCTCCAAGGCAGTGCTTAGGCCCAAGGGCTCCACGCTCTGTCTCAGTCTGTCCTGCTGGGGACGTTAATGGATACCAGATGCTGAATAGAACAGCTAGGGGTGGGGGTGTGAATGGGTATCCTGCCTACACGGCAAGGCCGTAAATATGGGGCTGATGAGAAACCCAGACTGCAGCTAGGTGGAAGAATGGGAGAGGGGGACAGATGCAGACAGTTGGGGCAGCCGCTGGTCTTCTTGCTCCGTGTCCAAGATGGCCTGGCCCCTCTACGTGGGCTCTCCCCAGCAGCCTCACACCCTCCTTTCACCCCAGCGATTCAGTTTGGCCTGATATTGTAGCCAATGTTGCATGGGGAGGGCGAGAAGTTAATTTTCTCCACCAGCATTAACCCCAGTAGTCTGGGGGGTGATGGTGAGGGGTGGGGAGCCTTGGGAAGAGGGAAGACTCTGGGCAGGCGTGGCTGGGGGAGGAAAAAGGGGACTGGGGAATGAAGTGTGTCAGATGGATGTGTGTTGGGGGTAGGGGGGTCCTTGCTGGCCCAGGGAGCCATGGCCAGGCTGGGGTTGCTGCGGCTTCTGTTCTTGAATTCTCCCTGCTCCGAATCTCACCTGGCTGCCCCATGCCCCAGACCCCCACATGTCTGCCCCCATGATTCTCAGATGGTCCCCGGCCCCACCCCTTTCCTGCTACCAGCTGATCTGACTATCGCTCCCGCCTGCCCCCCCAGTGCCACTTGACCCCCTGCAGCCCTGCCACTTCCTATAACTTGCTATCCCCATCTCATTATACCAGATAGAGCCATGGCCAAGTTTGTGGGGGCAGCTGTGTGAGTGAGGGAGCGTCTATGTGTGTCTGTCTGTTTTTTACTGACTGACACACACATACCTGTTGCACACGTGCACTGAAACATGCATAGGTGTATGCACGCATGGCGCACATCATACTCGTTGACAGACACACACCTGTCACTCTCACTCACGGACAGACAGTGCCCCTTGCTCACACTCATCCTTCCACACTCTAACATCTCATCTGGTACAGTTTTTCCTGCTGTTTCTTATAAAGCTATCCAGGCTGGATTGAGGCCCCCACCCCAGTCTATGTCCCATCCATCTGAATGCCTCTGCCACACCCCCCGTGTGTGTCACCCGTCTGCCATGGCTGGGAGGGGTCAGCCCCGCCTGCAGCATGGGGCATGGGCCATGGTCCAGACCCTGCTGGGGCTGATGTCTTCTGCAGACTTGTTTTTGTTCAAGGAATATTGAACTGAGCTTGGGGGGGTTGTCAGTCTGGGAACTGTGCACTGGGGGCATGTCAGCCTGGAGCTGGGAGGGGCGCTGGGAACTAGAATTGTGAAATGGGGATCAAATGGGATGTGTGTGACTGAAGTGGGGGATGTGATTGTCTTAGTGGCATGGGCGGTGTGTGTAAAGTGATTGTGAGATTATAGTGGGGGTAGCCATGAGGCAGGGTGAGCGATTGTGCGTGACACAGTGTGTGCTGTTGTACAGTGAGTTGATGGTGAGGCTGTGCTGTGAAGTGGGATGTGTGAGCATGACGAGTGGGCCATGGTAAAATGCTGTGTGTGTATGAGATGGGGTGCGATGGGGTGCGTGTGTGCTGGTGAAGGAGACCAGGTGTGTGCAGCTGGCAGTGTGGTGTGCGAGACGGGTGATGTGGATCAGGGAGGCAGGTTAGGAGAGGGAAGCTGCATTTGTGCTGCGTGTGTGAGATGCGGTGTGCGGGTGAATCCCCCCCCCCTTGCTGTGTGTACGTGTGTTTGTGTGCATGCCTCTGTGTGTGTTTCCCCTGGACCCGTCCACACCCCCTCCCCTGCCGGCTGGGAACAAAGACCCCGTTGATCAGGCCTGAAAAAGCCCTTTTCTGTCAGTGTCCCTGGGTGGGGAGATCGGAATTTGGATAGAGCTGGCTGGTGCACCTGAAGGGACCCCTGCCACTACCCACCACAGCCCCACAGCCCAGCCTGCCCCCCACATGCTCCCCTGAGCCAGCAGCCAGGTATCTGATAGTCACCGTCTGGTGCACCTGGGGGGTGAGGGGAACCCCATCTCCTTCCCTCACAGCCAGGCACCCGTTAGCTGCCCACTTCTCTCTGGCCAGGGGTGCCAGCTCCTGGGTCCTTCCTCTGCTGCTGTCCCAGGCCAAGACCAATTCCCCCCACCAGCTTGGGCCCCCAGGGAGAAGGACTTTCATGGGGGGGAGGATTCATTGGCAGGGGGGAGGAAGGCTGAGTGTGGGGTGTCTCAGAAAGGAATG
Organism: Podocnemis expansa; assembly: GCA_007922195.1. NCBI lineage: Eukaryota > Metazoa > Chordata > Testudines > Podocnemididae > Podocnemis > Podocnemis expansa. Next base: position 77,046 of record ML682207.1, on the reverse strand, counting down.
GGAGTTGTGGGTGGAGGGGGAACCCGGCAGCTGGGAGTGGGGATGAGATGATGTGGTCCCGAAGTTGGGGAGGACTGGGGCAAGACAGGGGACCTTGTGGCACCAGACTAGGGACCCCTGTCCGGAGAGTAGGAGGGTGTTTGCTCCTCTCTCCCCCATGAAGATCTCTGACCCCCCCATGCCCCACAGCGGAGCCAGTGGATGTGCTGAAGGCCTTGCAGCTCCAGGCCCAGCCAGCTGGCGTGCGGAAGACCACTGGGTTCTGCCCCACAAGACGGACAGGATCAGGACCGGACGTGGCCTACAGGATATCACAGCGGGCGCAGATCAGCGCCCCCACCCAGCAACTCTTCCCAGGTACCAGGGCCATGAGCTCCCCCTACTCCCTGCATGGGGTAGTCCACCCTCTCCATGTCCCGCTGCATGTTCCCTTCACCATTTCTTTCACCATCTGTGCCCTTCCCCACCTTGCTACAGACTTTCCCCTACCCTTCCCTGGCTCGTGGACGGTCCCATTCTTCAGGTTACACGGTATAGTCCCACGCAGAGCTGTAACTAAAGAATTCCACGCCCGGGGCATGTTCCGAATCCACCTCTTACAATAGCAGGCGCCTGGGCTGAGTGGCGCAGAGCGCACCCTTTAATGGGGTGGCTCAATGGAGCTGCTCTGGCACACCTGGAGCAAAGCCCCACTTGCCCTGCCATAGTTATGGCTCTGGTCCCATGCCCCAATGTCTCTTCTGGACCTGTCCCACTTTACTCTCAGTCCCCTCGAGATATTCCCCCAGGTCCACACAGGAATCTTCCCACGTTCCCTTGGGATGTTCCCATGCCGTCCTGTCTTCCCATTGGGACATTTCCCCACCCTTCATGTCTGTCCTGGTCTGTGCCCCATTGGGATGTCGTGTTCCTGTACCCCGCCATGTCCTCCCTCCCATGTGGTTCCCATCTGATCCCTAAACTGTCTCCCTCAGGGAAGTTCCCGGAGGATTTCTCCATCATGGCTTTGGTGAAGCCTAAGGCAGGGAGCCAGGCATTCCTGCTGTCCATCTACAACCAGCATGGCACCCAGCAGCTGGGGCTGGAGCTGGGGAACTCACCCGTCTTCCTCTATGAGGACCAGAGCGGCCGACCTGCCCCCGAGGACTATCCGCTCTTCCGGGGTGTCAACCTCGCTGACGGCAAGTGGGTACCTGCCGACCCCTGACCCTGACCCCAAACCATAACCCGTGCCCTCAGGGACTGTCCACTGTTCCAGGGCATCTGCCTCACTGATGGCAAGTAGGTACCCTCCCACTCTCACTTGATCCCAAACCCTACATCTCTGCCCCAACGACTACCTGCATGCTGTTCCAGGGTATCAACCTCGCTAATGACAATGCTGAAGCATGTGGAAAGGATTTGAATCTGGCTGGTTTTGTGGATCTGATCTGGGGGGAAGCCTTTGCCCCTACACAAACCTTTCCCCGGTCCTTGAGGCCTCCCCTTCCATCCCTCACATCTGCCTGTCCTGCCTCCACCCCTGTTTCTGTATGTCCTGCCCTCCCAATGGTGTGTCTGCATCCCTCAGGTGGCACCGACTGGCGCTAAGTGTGCATAAACAGTCAGTGACGTTGATTCTGGACTGTAAGAAGAAGGTGACGCGGCCCCTGTCCCGTGGCCCCCGGCCAGTTATCGACACCCGTGGCATCACCATCTTTGGCACCCGTCTCCTCGATGAGGAGGTGTTCCAGGTACAGCAGCTGCCTGCCACCCAGTCCATCCTCCCTCTCCTCTCCCGTGTCTCCCTAGAGGCTCCCTGGGTGTGGAGAGGGAGGAGGCAGCTGGGGGGTCACATCCATCCCCCACCCTTCAGCCTTCCCTCTCTAGCCTCTTTCACCAGTAGGGTGGTGGGGACTCGGGGGTCATCCAGGCTCTGCAATGCCCATCCCCTTGCCTTCTACCCCCGCAGGGTGACATCCAGCAGCTGCTCATCGCCCCAAACCCTCAGGCAGCCTATGACTACTGTGAGCGTTACAGCCCCGACTGCCGCGCCCAGCCCCACACATCCCAGGCGCAAGAAGCGTTGCAGAGACCTGCCAAACCGGAGGTGAGGGGAAGACCGGGCTGGCGGGCTTGTGGGGCTGAGCTGAGGGGGTTACAGGGCTTGAGGGGCCCATAGGGGTGAGCTATGGGGGGTGTTAAAGAGCTGGACAGGGGCTGATGTAGGGGGATGTCAGGTGAATCAAAGCACAGTCTGGAGTGCTCTGTATATCTAGGGTTACCAGATGTCAGGCAACAGGAGGACATGTCCTCCTTTTTACCTTCACGTCTTCCATCTGGCTTTTTACTTATAAGGGTTAAAGTATGCTGGAATGCCACCGAATACCTTATTTTTAGGGGAAAGTGTTTCAGGGCCCCCTAAAAACAGAAAAATATTACATTAATACTACATTTTCTCCATGTGTCCTCCAATGTCTTCCTTTTTGTACCTCCCTGTCCTCCTTTCCAGTCTTTGGTATCTCGTAGCCCTCTGCATATCTAGTGCTAGACCTTGTTCCCCACCCTTGGACTGTGGCTCTGTTCCCAGTCCACCTTGCTCCAAGCTGGCATCACCCCATTTTCCACTGTTTCATCCAGGGTCCCTCAAAATCAGCCAGGGGTCTTTCACTGCTGTTTGTCTTGGGTGCAAAACAAAAATAGCCTGACTTCTCCTCACTGAAGAGACACTGCTTGGCCCCATGCACTCTCAGGGACTCCCTCTTCCCCACACTCTCCCCAGAATCATAGAATCAAAGTGTTGGGAGGGATTCATGAGATCATCTAGTCCAACCCCCTGCTAAAAGCAGGACCACTCCCATTAAATCATCCCAGATTCCTCCCAGTTCACCCTGCATGTCCCCATCTTACTGCCCAGGCCCCCACAAAAGCCCCTGTACCAAAGATGGAGATCCTTCCTGCTGCTAGTTCCTGTATTCCTATTTGCTCATTTGTTTTCCAGTCCAAACCCCGGATGTCTGTCCTGAGGGGCAGGGGAGGGATGAGGGATAATTCTCTGAGACATAAGGGAGTTGTGCCCATCTGAGATTGACACGGAAGGAGGGTCATACAGGCTACCTCAGTTCCCCGCCTCTGATTCACACTTTCCTGGGGGAACCTCTCCTCCTCCCCTGTACACCACCCCTATTGGGCTGCTGCCTGCTCATAGCCCTTACCTGTCTGGATCAGCCTGGGCAGCACAGGCCACGTAAGTCTGGGGCAGGAGCAGCCCCTAAACAGCTAGGACTATGTGCAGGAGCATCCCAGACGCTTCTGGGTTGTGCTGCCCCCATCTGTTCCCCAAGGGGGAGAGCTGGGAGTCAGGCCAGGGAGGGGGCAGGATGGGTATGGGGGTGTCGGGAAGAACTGACACCCCAGGCTTCTGCCACGGATTTCTCTTATGATTAGTTTGCTCTCCTCTTCCATCTTCAACTGTCCCACCGTCCCCCTTATCCCCACTCCCAGTACTTTGAGGAGGTCATGGAGTACTATGAGTACCCCAGCTCTTATGGGGATGAACCTTGCCTCCAGGAGATGCAATGGAGCAGGTAACGGGAGAGAGAAAGGGCGCAGACTCTGCTCCCCCTCCACATCTCTTTGTCCCAGCTCCCTTCGTGTCTGAGTTTCATTGTCTCACAGCAGTTGTCCATCCATCCATCCATCCATCCATCCATCCTTCATCACATCCCCTGAGCAGAAGCATGAGTGGCAGAGGATGGGGGACGTCAGGGCTATGGCCCTGACATGACCTCCTGATGGGGTATCTGGGGGGGAGAGGCAGAGGGGGAGGCGAGGGAATCCCAGAGTGACCTCTGGGAACGTGGGGTGCTCCATGCACATGGGGGAGTCCTTGGAGATTGGATATGCACCATGTGTATCTGGGTACCAGAGGCAGAGGGGGTCTGTGGAGGCCACTGGATATTTGAGGTGTTTTGTATATATCTGGATCCCAAGGCAAAGGGGAGCCTGTGGTGACCCCTGGAGAGCTGGGGTGCTCTGTGTGTATCTGGGTGCCAGTGGCAGAGAGGTTTGGGAGGCAACCCAGTAGGATATTGGGTGCTCTGTACACAACAGAGTCCTCTGCAGCCGTCCCTCCCTCCTGCTCACATGCCCCTCAAACTCATGCCATGTGTTGTTTTCTTTCCGTGCCTGGTTCCTGCTTTGTGCGTGTTGCTGCCATTATCATCTTCATCCTCACCCTCATCGCCACCATCCTCATCCTCCTCGCCGCCGTGGTGCCAGAAACCTGCTGGGCAGGGCCGCAAGGCACCCGCCAAGCCTGCACCCAAACAACCGAAACAGCAGCCGCTGATGAGCACAGCCCCAGCCTATGGCAAATCCCCCGGCACTGGGAAGTCCCCCAGCAGCGCAAAGTCTGCCGGCAACAGCAAATCCCCTGGCAAAGCCAAGGTGGCAGCTGGGGGGAAAAACCCATCTGTGAAAAATGCTCCGGGCAAGGCCCAGACAGGGGACAGGGCCTACGCTGGCACCGGAGTGCCCAGGAAACGTGGCAACAGCTACCAGCAGGTAGAGCAAGAGGAAGGCATCCAGATTGGTGCTGGGCACCCCCTGAAGGGACAGGAAGGGCATGATCTGAAATCTGTGGGGGAGCAGGCGCTGCCCCCCATCTGTGTGTGTCACTTGTCTCCATCTGCGTGCCTCTGCCAGGGCCATTCGGGAAACATCTTGGCAACATAAATAAATGGCAGATGGGGAGCATGGAAAAAACCCTGAACCTGTTTCCCGCCACAGAGGGGAAAGGCCCCAGGTCCATTTCTTCATGTTTCCTCTCTGTGTTTATTTATCTTGCCCCTTCTTTCCTGGGAATGGACCCCTCCCTGCAAGGGCCCTCCAGGGACAAGGGGTGTGGCAGAGCGATGCGATTTCATCAGTGATCGTTTTGTGTCTGTGTGTCATGGAAAACGATCCAGGATGAATCCAGTTACCCCACCCGTGCTCCCTCCCTGGACAGGAGGGGAGAAGAAGAATAACTTACTAATGCTTCTGTCCTTTCTCTCTCCTCTAATCTGTCTATCCCTGTGCATATCTGTCTGTTCCTACAACTCCATGCACATCTGTTTATCCATTGCTACCTGCCTGTCCCTGTTCATGGCTCCCTTTCTGTCCATCTGTCTATCCATCGTCATGCATGTTTATCCCATCCATCCATCCATCTGCATATCTGCCTGCCTCTGTCCTTCCTCATGCATGTTTACCCATCCATTGCATCCATCATCATTCATCTCCATCTTTCCATCCCTCCCATCCATCCCCTGTGCATATCTGCCTGTATGTCTGTCTGTCCATCCTCACTCATGTTTATTCATCCATTGCATTCATCCATCCATCTGTCCGCATCCATCCATCCATCCAACCATCCATCCATCCATCCATCTCCCCCTGCCCCCCATGACTGTCATTCCAACCCTGTTCCCCTGGGCCCTGTTGCCTGCCCATACTCCTCCCCCCAGGATGTGGGGCTGTCCCCTACAGAGGAGCCTTGGGGGGCTGGCGAGTACTTGGATTACACCCTACCCCTTGACCAGGACTCTGACGGTGCCTACTGGGAGGAGACGACAGGGCTTGAAGCAATTCTCTCCTCCCCTTTGGAGCCCTGGGCTGAGGTAATTGCCCCGGCGTTGGCTGGGGGTGCGTATGGCTGAGGGGCTGGATGGGGAGGGCTAGGAGGCTGAGCTGGCTCTGGGGCAACACCTGGCTACTCCCTGCTTCTCTACAGCCCCCCACTATCTGTCTCAGTGAGGTGGACGGGGCTCAAAGCATCTGTGACACAATTCAGGGCTGGTTCTGCCAAGAGCTGCCTCTGTGCAGATCTGATGAGGAAAGATGGAGATTCTGGGGGAGAGGTTTCAGGGGGCAGACACAGGGCTCTGTGGGGCAAGGACTGAGGACTCCTGAGGGTCTGTCTCTGGTCTAGGGGGTCCTAGTGGCTTGGCGATGCAGTGTCAAGGGAGTCTACGGGATCTAGTCCTGGCCTGTCTCCTTGATCTTGTCTCCCAGTAGACTCCTTGCAATGCATTAATGTGATATTGGGTTTCTTCTCGTCCTCTTGTTCCCCACTCCACTTCTCCCCCTTCCTGTGGGGCAGGCAGCTCCCAGCTTGTCCCCTGCTACTCCGAGGGTGGATGAGGTGCTCGTGGAGGAGTATGTGATGGGGCAGGACACGGCTGTGACGGGGCAGGAGTATGAGTACGTCTATGCTGAGGGAGCTGAGCCATCAGAGCTGGGGTCCATGCTCTCCACAGAGATCCCCCAGAATGAAGCTGTAAGTGGGGCACGGGAACGGCTCCTCGGGTCCGTCCTCCTGCTGGCTGCATTGTTTGTCCTTTAATGGATGTTATTTGATGGTCACTCCCTGTCGTTGTGTCATGTCCTGTTTGTGGTCCTTTGGTGTCTTGTGGTGTCGTTTCCTGTTCTCGTGGCGTCAGGTCCTGTTTGTAGTCTTTTGTTGGTGTCACTTCTTTGTTGTGATATCATTTCCTGTTCATGGCTCTGTGTTGTCATCTCTTGTTTGTCATGGTGCCACTTCCTGTTTGTGGCTGTGTGTTGGCATATCATAGTGCCACTTCTTGTTTACTGTGGGATCACTTTGTGAGGTGTTAATTCCTGTTTGGTGGTGTGTCACTTCCTGTTTTTCACAGCATTGCACTTGTTTGCCATGTTGTCACTTTCTGTGTGGTGTCATTTTATTTGTGGCATTCCCTGCCTCTTTGTCAGTACTTACTGTTGTGACAGTGTCATCTCCTGTTTCTTGCGACATTACTTGTTGGCTTAGCACTTCTTGTTTGTCATGGGGTCATGGCTGGCCAGTGTGACATCACTTCCTGTTTGTTGCCATCACTTTCCTCTACCATTCCTATTTCCTGTGATGCGCTTCTTCTTTTGTGAAGTCACTTCCTGCTCTGAGTGACATCATCACCCTCTCTCTGCTAGCTCTCTCCCACCTTGTGTGTTCTGAGATGGGCCTGTTGTGCCTTGATGACATCACACCTCATGCAGTCACCATGACATCCTCTGCTTGGCATTGCTGTGTGCTCTCAAGGCTGCCCCATCTCCGTGATGTCATCTTACATATGTGATGTCATTTATATGTATGGTCATCTCAGTTACACAAACTGCCGAGTATTATCAGTGCTGGAGTCAGTTACTGATTTGGGTGGATGACACTCAAAGGGGACACTGTAATTTCCCTCTTCCTATGCTGCTATCTTAATGGGGCTGGGATTTAGGGCCAATGGCATCTCTTTCCTGGAAGATGCAGGCCTTTAAATCTCTCCTCCCCCATAGCTCCTCCCTTGGGGTGTCTGTAACCTGGTGAAGTAACTTGCCCTCAGAATCCCTTCAGAGCTACTGTGGGTCACAATGCATCAATTAACTTGGAGCTAACAGAGAGTCCTAACGCTACAGATCCAGCTGTGCAGAGGGGCTGGTTGTGGTGAAGGTGGACTGGGGTGGGGTAAGTCCTGTGAGAAAGGTCAGTTTTTTCTCCCGGAGCAGCTGCAGGAAAATAGTGTAATGGTAATAACTGAAGGGTTGGGACAAAATTCTGAGAACCTTACAGGGTGCCTGCGTCAGTTTACTCTGTCTTTGCTCAGACTTTACTCAACACTCACTGAAACCTGCCTCCATGGAATTGTGGACCTTAACCCTGGTTTCACTCAAATTTTACTCCATATTTGTGCAGGTGCTGCTCCATGTTTACTTTACCTTAACTCAACATTTATTACGATCCCACTCCACATACGTGCAGCTCTATCCTCCATTTTTACACAGACTTTATTCCACGTTTACATATATCCTGTTCCACATTCAGAGCTTTCTGCAGGTTTACTCAAACTTTACTCCTATTTTAGTCAGACTTTAGTGAGACAAGCTCTACTTTTGCTTACACCTCACGTGGCCCACACTCCATTTTCACTAAGGCTTTACTCCACTCTTACTCAGTCCATGGTGCTTTGAATGCCCTGTTTTATTGGCACCTTGCCCACAACTTACCCTAATTTTGCACCAGTTTTTCCTCAACTCCTGCTGCACTTTGACTCAGTTTCTCATGCCCAACTTTTCTCAGCTGACCTCTGGTGGGAGTTTTTCCTGAACCCATCTGGCACCAGCAATAGATTGTGAACCACTCTGTGAGGTGGCTGGGAGACCAAGCCTCTCTTTTGAGGGATGGGACCGCAGATAACAGTGCCGTGGGGTGGCACAGCCCTACTGGTTCCCCCTCCTAGGGAAGCTGGGATTTGCAGGATTGGGAGGTGCTGGAGTGGGGCCTTGGTGCATTATATTAACTGGACCCCTCTTTGCGGTTATATGTGTGTTATCCCCAGGTTGTGCGTGGAGCCAGAGGCTACAAGGGAGAGAAGGGTGAGCCAGCTGTCATCGAACCGGTATGTCCCTGTGCCAGCTGGGGTTGGGGGAGAACAGTTGTTCCCAGCAGCCCCTCTGTGGCAGGCTGCTCCACAGATCCAGTCCAGTGTGACACTGTGATCGGTGGGTTATTTAACCATCCTTCTTCAAGATGGGCTGCTCAGATTCATTCAGAAATAGGTGTCTCTGTGCCGGAGTGCGGGATTGGTCGGAACTTTTTTGCTCTAGCCTGTCAGAAAAGGGCAGGTGGCTACCACCCCCCACACCACCCCGTGGCTATCTGTGTGGCCGCCGCCTGGCCCCTCCCCAGTTCCTAGAAGTCGCCAACTCCAGATGCGGGGATGAGGGGAGGGAGCTGAATGAATCCGAGCAGCCCATCTCAAAGAAGGACAGTTACTGGTAAGTAAACCACCGTTTTTCTTCAAATGCTGCTCGGATACATTCAGAAATAGGTGACTGCTAGCCATGCTGATGGATAGCAGGTGAGTTGGCTCTTCTGCCTTCAGCACAGCTTGTCTCCGACTTGGGTAATTGTCCAACGAGCAAGGTCCTCAAGGTCTAAGGAATTGACCCAAGGACCGTTATCCAGGTAAGGGTAATCTGGGGTTGTAGGACCTAACCCAGTGGAGAGAAGTAGACCCAGTTTGTCCGAGCACCAATGGTTGCACTTGTGCAGGAGGGCCTGAGGTCACCATATGTATATACATGATACCAATGCATCATGGCTATAGGCGAGAAATGCGACTCTAACTGCTCTGCCTGAAAGCGTATTGGCAGAGGCATGAGGGGACCAGAGGAGTTAGTGTTCTGACAGCAACATGAGTTAACATACCCCTTATAGGGAAATTCAGAAGCCTGTAGGATTGTTGAGCTGGGAGAGGTGGGTACTGACACTGCAATACACGGTGGAGGGGAGGCAGACCGTTTTTCCCTCGGTCGGGCAGTGTCAAATACTTGCGGTTCATGAGCCTGATAAGAACATGGATCTGGCATGCTTGGCATCCAAAGAAGGAATGGACTACCAGAGACAGTTAAGGACTAGAAGAGTCACTTCGTCCTCGATAAAGTGGGGAGTATGGGCACCTGGAGGTGGCAGCTGATGGCCTGATACCGCCTATTTGGGAATGAAGCACCCAGATCGGTATGGGGAAGGGAAAGTGTCTAACTCATCCCATGCCCTTGTACAAGGCGGACCGGGAAGGAACCTCCATGGGCCTGATGAATATGTCCCAGGCCTATGTGAGAGTACTGATGATGCTGTGACAGTTCCTGTTGAAGAGGACTGTCCCTATCGATGACCTTGTGAAGATACAAGGAAGTGATATTATCATTATTCCCTCCCCCCCCCATGTTTTTTTTTTGGTTCAGCGGGTGGCGAGTGGCTGGAGCAGTGTAAGGGTGAAGAGCCGATAGTAATGAAGTGACACCTAAGAGTAGACTCATCAGTACGATAAAATCGGGTGCCAGATCTACGTGGCTTGCAGGATAGGGTCACAGTGGCTTACGTGAGTTTGTACCACTGGCAGGCACTCAACCCATGTGGCGCTGACCCTAGGCCTAGTGAGTTGTAAGCCAAGGTTGGGGCTCCTGAAAGAAGGGCTCCTAGAGAGAAAACGGGATATATGGGAGGAGTGAGCAGAGTCCCTCACAGGAATGAAGCGAATGTCCACCACCCCGAGGGCGCACATCCTGCCATCTTTTCAAAGAGACTTCTGATTATCTGAAGCGTCTACTACGAACGAGCTACTGTTGTCATTAGATATTACCCCAAGAGTGAATTCTATCAGGGGATGGCTAGCTCCCAAATTTCCAGTGGCTGGACAGAATCTCAGGACGGGCATGCATGGGGGGGCCTCCACGGAGGACTGGGGGCGCCCACCCGCTTGGCAGGCCCTGCACTGATCTTTGTTCATATGAGGTCTATCCAGTGAGAAAGACCTCTAGAAGTCACCTGGGGCAGGAGCATAAGACCAAGTAGCGACTACTAGGGTTAGAGAACCCTCGGCACGTGATGGAGGAGAGGGAATTATACTGCGGTACAACCAAACAGAATTGTCCCAGAGCTGGGTCAGGAGCTATGAGAGAGCACCACTGGTTAGATGGGCGATGATCGGGACCAGAGTGGTATCCTGTCTTCAGGAGTGGTCTGCAGACCATACCAATGAGACCCAGCTGGAGGTGCCCTTCACAGGACTTGGACCCTTGACTCTGAGGATCAGGGCATCTTGCCTGCCTGCTGAACTGGCCGGGCAGCTTGACTGTGAGGTGGGAAAGGAAGGCAGAAGGACGAGTGTGTTCAGCTCTGACCGAGTGACAAAGAGGTGGGAGAGGAGTATCGGTATTATTACAGTATCTCCTCCGATGGCTGTGATCCAAGAGCCCTCGATCACGTGGAAGGGAATGGGCGTATTAAGTAGGGAGAGAAAGGTGGGGGCCCAGTTGGTGCGACCCCTCAGCAAGTTGTTTGCCATGCTATGAACCAGCTGGCAGTAGTGAGTGTAGGGCTTCAGTGCTGCCATGGAGCCTGCAAGCGAGCTGTCAAAGGCCTGTGTCCCCAGGCAGGCTCCTGCCTGCATGTCTGGTACTTGGCAGATGGAGGCGATAAGCTGTCTCTCTGTGGATTCAGGAAGGGGTTGTTGTATCCCGAGCCTGAAGCACATACCTTAGGACCCTGGATGGAGCTGATCAGACATGAGGTTAGTTAGTTACAGCGGCACATAAGAAGGGTAGGAGGGGGATTCTGCCCCCAGTCCCCCACTTTCAGAGTACGGGGCAGTGGGAAAAGAACAAGGGTCAATGAGGGGGGCTCTGACCACCTGGTTGGGGGGAGAGGTGGGACGGTAGGACTTATCCACGGGGAAGCGTGAGGGAGTGACGCTCCCCAGTATGAGAATAGTCCCTGTAAACAGGAGGGTCCTGTTTGGTTGGGAGTTGGGATCAACAGGCGATGCACTCCTCGGAGTTTGAAGTGTGCCCTGTGAACCTTCATGTCTCCCAGAATGCAAAAAGGCTCTGCTGCCCAAGGGGAGTGTTGTGTATGAGGCTCAATAGCACCCTGGGAGCAAAAACTATTCTCTGTGGCAGGGGTCTCAAACATGCAGCCTGAGGGCCTCATGCGGCCCCTAAAGCTATTTCCTGCAGCCCGCAATGACACTATTGTTACAATATTTACAATATCACTGTATGAAAATGTTTCAGTGATGCAGCCCCTGGGCTAACGTACAAGGCTAATGTTCTAGTCCTCATGCGGTCCTGTACTAGTCCTCATGTGGCCCTCATGATGATTTGAATCTGAGACCCCTGCTCTACAGGGTGTTCACAGGATTTTGGCTGTGGGTTGCCATGTGATCACTATAACGTCTCTTCAGGTATCGGACATACTCAGGTGGACAGTGGAAGTATGAATACATGTCCAGTCTCAATCCTAGTTGAAGAAAAGAGGCCACTTAACCTCTGGACCATCCGCCCTCGCCTAGAGGGTGAGGGAGTTTAGGAAGAGAAGGCTGGTGGTCAGCTCGGGGAAATGGTACCAAGGCTGAGGGCAGTCCACGGCGGAGTTTGGATAGTTGACAGAATGGCTGTGAACATAAACAGTAGTGTTGACTAACCTGTGGGGATCCCTCCCCGCAGGGGCACAGAGGAGGACCTTGCTGGGAAGTGCCCCAGGAGGGTTTCGAACTGAAGTTGTAGTGGTGAGGATTAACTCCTCACCATTGCTAGTGGGAAGGGGTGGGTAGGAATCCGTCAACTATGGGGCCCTATGGGACCGGAGGACGTGGAAGAGGCCCCACTGGGAGAAGGGCAAGGTATTTTAACTCCCCCCAGAGATCATGAGCAGTCCCCAAGATGGCTGAGGTCTTCTGCGGGAAGAGGGAGTCCCCCCCGAAGGGGAGATCGAGGGCCACCTGCTGAGAGGCCAGGGGAACTCTGGCTTCCTGAAGCCAAGCCACGCGGTGCAGGGTAACCACTGAGGCCATGGTGTGGGCCGCTGTATCCACTGCATCCAGGGCTGACAAAAGGAGGTCCTGAGAGGCTATTTTACCTTCCTCCAAGAAGGCAACATACTCTTCCCTGTCCTCTGGTGGGAGCAGATGTCTGAATTTGTTTATTGACTCCCACACGTCCAGCAGGTATCTGCTTGTTAGGGCCTGATTGTTTGCACCCCACAACTGGAAGGCTGAGCAAGAGTATACCTTCTGTCCCAGTAACTCTAGCTCCCTCGCATCCCTCGATGTTGGGAGGGGATTGTGGGGAGTCTGTCCCAGCCCTAAGGCTGCCTCCACCACAGCATGAGGTGGAACTGGGTGGTGGGTGAGTGAGAGGAACTCTGAACCCGGGACCTTGTATTTGAGACCTGCTGTGTCTGAGACCTTGGAGATGGAACCAGGAGTTGGGAGGCCAGGTCCCAGATGCTAGGGTGAAAGGGAACCATGACCAGTTCCGCCAAGGAGAACACTGGGCCGAATAAAGCATCAGAGGGTGCCTCGGAGGATTGGACCTCCATCCCCATGTGGGCTGAGACATGGCGCAGGAGATCAAAATATGCTGACAAATCGCCCGTGTAAGAAGACGGTACTGGGTTTAAGGCTCTCCTTGGTCCTGGGGGTGGTATCAGTGCAGTTGCAGAGGCCTCTTGTGGTGACTATTTGTGCAGGAGGTACCAGAAGGGTGATGGTGCCAAGCAGGGTCATCGCTGCCCCAGGGAAGCACCTGGGCACTAGCCCAGGGCATGCCCCCTGCCAGGAGACTACACCCCCATCTGGGGATGGGTCCGGGTGCAGCCGTGAATGGCTGAGCCCCAGATCCCCAACTGGGGATGGGGCTGCTGCAGCCGTGGGCGGCCAGGCCTCACATCCACTGCCAGGGACAGGGCCAGGAGCTGCTTCCATGGCTGCGGGCAGCTGAGCCCCGGATCCCTGGCCAGTAACGGGGCTGCTGTGGCTGCAGGCAGCTGGGACCTGGATCTCCGGCCCGATTGGGCCAGAGTTTGGGAGAGGTGGGCCCCACCAGAGTTGGGGCACTGGCGCCGGGATTCGGGACTCGTGCCCTGTGTGCCCAGCGTCAGTGATGCCCCTGGCACTGAGACCTGGCGCCAAGGCCATTTTGAGCCCTTTGAAGCCTCTTCCCCCGTGCTGGAACGGGGAAAAATCTCGGGACCCATGGGGCAGTACTGGAGACTGCAGGGTGATATGCTACCGTGGGAATGGCTCCACAGTACCGGGACCCAAGGGTGACAGGATCTGGGGCTTCGGAGCCCAGGGCCTGTGGCAGGGGGAGTAGAGCAGTGCCATTTGTGTTGGGCCCAGGCCTTCGACATGAAGGCCAGCTTGCCCCTTCTAACCAGCGCCGACGATGGGGGTGTAGGCAGTAGGAGGAGCACTCTGGCAGCCTCCAGGTTCGTCGGGATAGGCACTGACTCTGACTGGTCCCAGGGAGAGCCCCATGTCGGAGGCGTGGGGCTGTTGGTGCTGCAGTACTGGGGTTGAGCCCGACCAATCATGGGGAGAACCCCGTGTTGGAGACGCAGGGCTATGATGGCGCCGTGGTACCGGGGTTGAGCCCAACTGGTCCCGTGGAGAACTCCGTGTCAAAGACGTGTGGCTATGATGGTGCCGTGGTACCAGGATGGAGCGTGACCAGCCCCGGGAAGAGACCTGTGCCAGAGACACAGGGTTGTGTCAGTGCCGTGGTACCAAGGTTGGTACCGAGCTTGTCCTGCAGCGTTTGTCGGCATGGTGCAGGGAGGGTTCCAGTGCCGAACTGGCACATGGTGCCATGGAAGGTCCCGAAGCCTCAGGAGAGGACTGCCGAGCCTGCTTGGAGGCCCGGGCATGGTGCCTGTCTTTGATTGTTCTTGGCTTAACGGACAGACAGATGGAGCATGTGGTGAGCAAGTGGCTTTTGCCAAGGCACTGGAGGCACTTCTCGTGGGGATTGTCCCACGGGAAGACCTTGCCACATTCGGCACAGGGTTTGAACCCTGGCATGGTGGACAACAGAGTAATGCGGTGTTCTGGACTGAGAGGGGAGACCTTCTTTGGAGGGACTAAGTCCACAAACAGGTGCTCCCAGTCGGGCAAAGAGCTCATAAATCTAACAAAGGATGACGGAGTAATGTTCTGGAAGGATAGGCTGCTTGCAAGGCGCAAGGAACGGGCAGTTCCACAACTGACAAGAAGGCGGAAGAAATGAAATGGGGGGGGGGCAAGTGGCAGCCACATATATAGCCACGTGGTGGCATGGGGGGCGGTGGCCGCCTGCCCTTTTCTGACAGGCTAGAGCAAAAAAGTCCCAACCAATCTGACACTCCAGCACAGAGACACCTATTTCTGAATCTATCTGAGCAGCGCTTGAAGAACTCCCAGTTCCCACTCCTGAACTGCCAAGTGACCATTCATTCCTGAGTCAGTCCACTCTGGCCTCTGGTGTGCAATCAGTCCCAAGTAGTGGGTGTATGCCATCTGGCTACTTGAACAACAGTCCTCCAGCAAGCACCCCTGGCCCCAGTTACCACACTAGGAGCCTCTGTCTACAGAGGCTGGAACCTGCTCCCAACCACCACACACTCCAGTCATCCATTTAACAAATAAATGGATTGTGCCCAGCCTTCTTCACTCACATCCTCTAAAGACCACACAGCTTTAGAGAAAGCAACTACTAGTTTATTGATCAGATTATAATTCTAAATGAGAATATGGCCAATCATGGCAGAATCATGATATAAATGCATCACGAGAGCACAAGGAAATAAAAGGTAAAATACACATGCTAACTTAATTTTTCTACTTAAACTAACCTCATAGTCCAAACAAGTTTATGCTGAAGGTGTTCAGCTGTTAGATGTTTGAATAGCCAGTCTCTTCCTGAGGCCAGGCAGGGCCCAGATCTTGCTTGAAGTTGTTTCCAGGTGGAGAGTCCACTCAAATCTTTCAGGTGGCTCTCTTTGTTTCCATTTCTCTGACCCCCTCCCCTTCTAGGCAGAGGTGATCCCTTTGTCCAATGTTCCCTCTAATTTTTCATAGGCTGTGTGCACAAAAAATTTCTTTTGTGTAAATTTTCAGAACCAGTGTCTAAATTTGTGCGTGCTCCAGTGAGTGTGGTCAAACTTGTGAGTGAAGTGTATATGATGCAAATAATATCTAAATTTTATTTTGATATGGTGATGTAAATGATTTTATGAATTACAAAACCTTATTGGAAACATGCTACTTGAAACTGCCTGCTTAAAGTAGCACAAAAATATTAGCACTGTTGAATTTTTTTGTGCACGCTTTATTTTGTTGCACACATGCACAACTTAGAAAGAACATAGTTTGTCTCTCCTGAGCTACCTCAATTAGCATGTCTTTGTGTGTAGTGGCTAGCACCTCTGCTTAACATGCAGAAGGTCCTGGGTTCAATTCCCAGGGGGTTGGACTCAATGATTTCACAAGGTCCCTTCCAGCCCTATGATTTGATTTGATTTGATTTGATTTGTCTCCTTCAGGTGCTTGCCTGCTTGCTGTCTGGAGAGAGGTCTGTCTTCCTCCCTCTGAGCCAAGCTAATCATGCTCAACATCTGAGCACACTCATGAAGTTCTAGGAAACATGATATCATACTACTCATGTAGAATAGGTTATGAGCATCTGTAAAGAAACATTGCATGGTCAAACTGGCAACAGATCACATAATCACAGTGTACAAGTGAAGAGGGAAATCATAACCTAACGGTGACACTCTCCATTGTCTGTGTGGGCCCTAGAGCACATTCCCTCCCACCCCATGTATCCCTAGTGCACTCTGTGGCAGTCCTGCTGTGTGTGGGAAAGAGCCCCCCTGACCCTGGTGTGTCCTGGTCTGTCCCAACCCTGTCCTCATCAGAGCTGATCATGTCCTGCTTCTCCCACACTGGGCTGTGAGTCTGCGAAAAGAAGCGAGGCTCAGACCTGTGTATGGGTGCAGTGTGCATGTGGCAGGGTGGGTCACTTGTGCATGTCTGCATTTACCTCTGTGAACAAGCATAAATGTATTTTCACACCTGCATGTGCAAAAAATTGTGTGCATGTGTTGTCCATGCTGCTGAGTGTGTGGATGAGTTTGCACAGGCTTCTTCACGCATAATCACATTTTCACAAGCCAGTTCATGCTCCTGTTATTGTACATACTCCTGTGTCTGTGCATGTGTATGCACGTGTGGGCGGGTGCACATGTATATTTGCAAGTGCCAGTGCATGCACATAGTTTTCATGTGGGTGTTAGTCCTGCATGCATGCTGCTGCTGCCATGCACTACAGTGCATGTGTTTGTGCACCCTGGTGCATGAGTGATACTGTATTTGCACGTTTGCATTAGTGTATGTACATTTACATCTGCTGACGGGAAGGAATTGAGGAAGGGTGTGGGGTGAACAACAGATTCCCTCCCCCGTTTGCAAGCCCCCCTGGTCTGGATCTCCTGTTTCTCTAGGACACCCCCCGTGGCTAGGGACTGCATCTGTGCAAGGGCCTCTCAGTTGGTGGCTATCTTGCACCTTGCCAGCAGTGCCTCTTGCCCCATCTGGGCCTGTCACTGCGTAACCCTGCCCTCTGCCTCTCGTTCTGCAGGGAATGCTGGTGGAGGGGCCTCCTGGCCCAGAAGGACCTGCGGTAAGAACCTGTCTGTCTGTCTGTCTTTCTTTCTGAGAGGTGGTGGGGTAAGTGGGGGGCATGAACCTCATTGCATTTCTCTTGTGTGTTTCCTCAGGGCATGACAGGGCCACCCGGCATACAGGGGTCCCCAGGGGCCCCAGGAGATCCTGGTGAAAGGGTGAGTGTGAGCTGGAACTGGCCCCACAGCAGGGGCTGTCAGTACAGATCAGCTCTAGGGGAGC
Organism: Podocnemis expansa; assembly: GCA_007922195.1. Lineage (NCBI taxonomy): Eukaryota > Metazoa > Chordata > Testudines > Podocnemididae > Podocnemis > Podocnemis expansa. The sequence goes on along the minus strand of ML682207.1, from coordinate 59,794 downwards.
CCATGGACCCCCTGCAGAAGGAGGAAAGAGGGTCTGTGTGAGAGATGACTGGGAGGATGTGAGGAGGGTGCTGTTTGAGGGGAAGATTGGAGCATCTCTGGGGTGGCTGTGGCCGCTGAGAAGGGCAGGGGCAGCACAAGCACTGTCTTAGGTGAAGATTGCAGCCCCCATCCCCTGCTCTGCCTCTCTTTCCAACAGGGTCCTCCTGGCCGTGCAGGTCTGCCTGGCTCGGATGGGATGCCTGGACCCCCTGGCACATCTCTGATGCTCCCGGTGAGTGATGAGGCATTGGAAAGCAGAGGGTTAATGATTGGTGCTAGTCTGGAATGAAAGGGCCTAACAGGCTTGTTGGGGTCTAGAACAGCAGTGGAAGGGGCTGGTAGTGTGACTTAGAACTGGGTGGGTCTGTGGGATCTAGAAGAGAACCAGAAGAAATAATTGTGTGAACTAGAACAAGAAATGCATGCGGATGAGTCTCTGAGTTGAGAAGAATGAAGACGAGAGAACTAATTGTGTGATAAAGAACCAGAAACGATAATGTGGGTTTGTGGATTTTGAATAAATCAAGGAAGACTGCCCTTGTGTTATGCAGACCCAAGTACGGTATGATGTGTCTGGAAGGACTCAGTTAGTGCTATCCAGAACGGATAGCTGATACAGTGGGTCTAGGGCACTGCAGAATGGAGATGCCTTAAAGTATAGACTGTACAGTGGTTCTGTAGGGTCTAGAGTAAAACAAAAGGTGTGACTTAGAACCTGTAGGGATCTAAAGGGAGAACAGAGATAGTTACCTAGGATACAGTGGGTCAGTTGGAGCCTAAAATAGAAAGGGGAACTCTAGTACTATGAGCTAGAGCTGGATGTTGTAGAGTGGATCTGTGAGGATCCAGGCTGTGGGAGGAAGGAGGCTGGCCCTCTTAGAACTGGTTAGTGAGCAGTGGGGCTGTTTGGAGCTAGAACTGAGAGTAACTCCTAAAACTGAGGTATCTGAATATAAATCTGTAACAGACAAGATGAATTCTACAAATGTTACCTAAATCAGAAAGGATGTCTGGATCTAGAGCAGAAGAAAAGCCTTGGACATGTGAACTAGAACTGGAGATTGCACAGTTAGTGGGTCTGTGAGGAATCTAGACCATGACCAGAGAACTTCGGTGCTATTATCTAGAAACACACAATGGGAATTTAGGATAGAGGGAGTCGTCATAGTGTGATCTAGAACTAGAGAGCACAGTGAGATGAGAACAGAAAAGACTAGCATTGGTAGCGTTATCTAGAACCAGAACTGAGTCTAGTGAAATCTAGAACAGAAGGGCGTACCCTGATAGCATTACCTGGAACCAGTTAGGATACAGTGGACTTATGTGAGTACAGACCAGAAATGGAGATTTTGGTAGTGTTACCTAGAACCATAGAACATGCACTGAATATGTACAAGTGAACCAGAAGGGAAAATACTGAGAATTCAACCTGGAACTGGGTAAGTTACAGTGAATCTCTGGGAGTCTAGAACAGGCCAAGGGAGTTCTGGCAGTGGGCCCCTTGTGATATGGGAAGGATAGCACAGGGCTTGGGCTCTAGAGTTCTAGGGAGGGCTCTGTACTGCATTCCAGGATGGCACTGTGGTTTTTATATTTGGAGGTTTGTCTTTCCTCCCCCAGTTCCGGTTTGGGAGCAGTGCTGGAGAGAAAGGGCCTATGGTGTCAGCACAAGAGGCCCAGGCCCAGGCCATTTTACAGCAAGCCCGGGTAAGTCTAGATGAAGACAGAGCTGGGCTGGGAGAGGGGGCCCAAGGAACCTAGAAAAAAATCTTGCTTTATTGACCTTCTCTGAAGTCTTGATAAATCTAGTAACTGAGAATCCAGACACAAACGGGTTGTTACCTTCCTAGAGCCTCTGTGAGATCCCAGTTGATTACCTTTCTAGAACCATGTTTAGATCACAGTTTTGTGGCTCTTTAAGATTCCATACCAGATGGGGGTTTCTGCTCTTCCAAAAGGTCACAATTTACAATCACTCTAGAGCTGCAGGAGAATGGTTGGTCATCTTTCTAGGCTGAGCAGAACGACTGCCTTTCTAGAACATCAACAACATGATTTTTATGTTCTTCTAGAGTCCCCAGTAAGATCATGGTGTTTTGTCCTTCTAGCACATAGAGTGGTAGCTCAATGTGTTTACCTTTCTTGAACAGCAACTGATGGTGGCTTATTGCAGCTCTAGAATCCTGATAAAATTAGTCTCTTGCCCTTCTAGAACTGCACTATGATAACAAATATGTTGACTTTCTAGACCCCCAGTAAGAGAATTATCCTTCTAGAACCAGGTGAAGATCCCAATTGTTCTTCTAAAACTGTGATCCCAGTTGATTGCTCTTTTAGGTTCTTTTGTGACATTACGGTTAAATAGCTCTTCACAAAATTTCAGTGTGCTGCCTCTCTAGAACAAGGCTGCAGTTACAATCTTGCCTTCCTAGAACCATGGGATTACAATCTACACCCACCTAGAATCCTTAAAAGTATAATAAAACCCATTTGATGGCATTTCTAGAACCCCAATGATATCATGGATCATTGTCACAAGACTATAATTTGATTTCTCTTGCCTTCCAAGAACCATGTAATTGTCAAACAATGTTAACCCCCAGAGTGCTGATAAAATTATAGTCCCCTGCCCTAGACATCCAGTGAGGTCATGCATTGTCACCCTTCTAGAAGTCCAATCTAACATTCTAGGACCGTGTTTTCCCTTCTAGAGCTTGCTGACATTGTGCACACCCCTGAAAGTTTGTGGCTTGTTACTAGAAGACTGAGTGTTGTTGTTCTCCCTCCAGTCTATCCATACTGACAATTTCACATTTTATCCCCCCGGAGAACCCATGTTGATGCCTTTCACCCCCCCCTCCCCCCGCGATCCCTGTTTCCTGTTTAGTCTTGTTCTAGTCTCTCTCCTTCTTCCCTGCATTGTTCCATGTTTGGCTGGGGTCACTGGTAGCCTAGCTGCAGTCTAATGCTCCCTCTCTCCTCCCAGCTGGCCCTGCGTGGCCCCCCGGGACCCATGGGATACACTGGTCGTCCTGGGCCTGTGGTAGGTACCTACTCTGTGCCAGGAGAGGGAAGTGGCTTTGCCTGATGGGTGGTACTTTGGGAAGGGTGTCAGGGCTTAGGGGACGTGCCAGCTTGGTTCTGTGAGTTTCAGAACCCCTGGGGGTTTGGGACCAGGTATAGGGCTGATGTTGCGGAGATCTCTAAACCCAGGTTCTGTGGGATCCAGTGCCCCAGGGGTATGGGGCAGGGTGTGGGGCTTGTGGGTGTTGCTGAGATCTCCTGACCCCAGTTCTGTGGGTCCCAGCACTCTGGAGGTATGGGGCAGGTGTCCCTGGAATTTCACATTCCCAAGTTCTGTGGGTCCCAGCATCATGGGGCAATTGTGGGGAGGGTTGTGGCCCTGAGCCCACATGCTGCCCCTGTGTAACTCCCTGCTCTGCTGTCTCATTCAGGGGCAGCCAGGGGGCCTTGGGCTGAAGGGGGAAGCAGGAGACTTTGGACCCCAGGTAAGGAGCGTGGGGTGGCAGGAGATTGAGGGGCTGGAGCCCAGCATGACTATGATTTCTTGCTCTGACCCAGGGACCTGACCCCAGTCACTGACCTCTGATCTCTCACTTCAACCCATGGGCCTGGTCTCTGACCTGACTTCCAATCAGTGGGACCGACTCGAGTGCATGACCCCTACCCCCCGACCTCTGCTCTGTGGCCCTGACCCATGATCAGTGGCCCCTGACCTTCAGTTCTGACCCTTGGCCCTAGCATGTGCCCTGGTTCATAGCTGGCTTCCTCCTGGTCTGTTTGGCTCACATGCTCTTGTGACCTATAACCCTGACACAGAGCAGGGGTCATCCCCCGTTTACCCTTTGTCACTTCCTTAGGCCACCTGGGGAGCAACCACTCTGGACCCTAACTCTGATCTGACCCCTTGGACACTGGGGCATGATCCCTTAACCCTTGGACCCTGGAGAGCTGCCACCCCGTTTTCACCTTGCTGCCTGTGGGGGAAGGTCTTTTAACCCTTTTCCTCTCTCTGCAGGGACCCCGAGGGCCGCCGGGTCTATCTGGCCCCCCAGGGAAGCCTGGAAGGAGGGTAAGTGTGTGGATCCTGGAGGGGGCAGGTCTGGGCTGGGGAGCCCCCTCTCACCCTGTCTGTGTCTCTCTCCCAGGGCCGTTCTGGGGCCGATGGTGCTCGTGGGATGCCAGGGGAGTCCGGCATTAAGGTAACAGGTCATGGCTTCCAAGGACAAAGGGACTGGCTACCTTGAGGTGGTGATCCAGTAGGTCACTGCTTTGTGTCACGGAGAACCCAGAAAAGCCTCTTGGATCCTCTCTGTTCACAGCCCACCAGAGATTCTGCTACGGTGGAGCTTTCTCCCATTCACCAGGGTCTCCACGCTACCTGTAGCCAGCTTCCCAAATCCAGGCCCAGAGAGTCCGATCCTTGCTCTGTCTGGTCTCCCTTGGGGGAGGTTCCTCCCCCTACGAGGGTCCCAGCCGTCCCAATCAGCAGTGACACTCAGCCAGTGTAGCAGTCAGAGGGTTTATTAGCAATCCACTTTGCACAGCAGCTAGGACAGTTGGCTCTCAGATCACCTAGGAGGGCAGATAGTAAACCCCCAGGACAAGCCCCGGAGGTCCTGCCTCTCCGACCTCCATCTTCCTTCTCCCCCCCCCTCCCTTTGTTCTCCTCTCCATCCAGCTGCCCTGCCCCTGGTCTAAACCGGCCACAACCTGTCACCCCCCAGGGGGTCCAGGTACAGTCACACTAAAGCCTCTTCCCCCCTAGTGGTACCTATAGTTATCACACCCCTGTGTCCCATCACCAGAATACCATCACCAAAGAACAGGAACAGAAAAGAAGAACCACAATAACCCAAGAGGTTTTCCTACTTCATCACACTTTGGTAACTCACTAGATTGTAGCAGTGTTGATCCACTAGGACACATTGCTGGTGATCTGGTAGGTTATTGCCCCTGGGAATTCACTAAAGTTCACAAGGTGAAGGCAGCACAGCTCCCTAGATCACCTGGGCTGGTGATCCACTCACCCTGTGGGTGAATCCCAGGGTAATCCTCCTGTCTAATAACTCTTTACCTGGCCCCGATGGCCAAGGGGCAATCTGTTCAGTGGCGCCCTGATGAGCCATTCCATTTGTGTGCAGATCTACGGTGACCCACTTACACAGCAGGATGACCCTTTAGTGATCTAGTTGTCTCCTGCATGAGTGATCCACTCCTGTGGTGACCCAACCATGCATCACAGTGACCCTTGTGCACCAGTGAGCTGCACTAGCAGCTGGGTGCGACTCTAGCTCAGTGTGGGGGTGTCATGGCTTTGGAATGGGCAGCTGGGGGGGACTCGTGTGACAGGCCCACCGTTGTTCCTTGGGGGAGTTTGCAGCCCCGCTGGGGATGAGGGCACCATGCAGAGGCGTCTCCCCAGCTGGGGCAGCCAGCTCAGGGTGCTGTTCTGCGTTTCACTCCACAGGGTGACCGAGGCTTTGATGGGCTGCCAGGGCTTCCGGGGGACAAAGGGTACAGGGTGAGTCATAGTGGCTGGGCACTCTGCTGTGGGCATGGGGGTGTCAGATCTGATACCCTATTGGGGGGCGTCTCTGAGAGATGGGACCACCACACACCTAGCCTTGTGTGTGCTACAGAAGTGTGTGCTCCACCCCGAGCACCAGCACACACATGCTGCACCATCCTACCCTAGATGCACACAGCTGTGCACCACAGAGTCACAACCAGGACACCCCCCCTCAGTCTCACACAGCCCTACAAACACCCATAGAAACACATTTATGGACACACACCTGTACACAGCCCAGCTAGATCCAGCAGGGTTTGTTCAGGGCAGACCCAAGGTCAGATGAGCACTTTGAATTGACTCACAGACAGCTCCTGTGCATGCATGACTACATCAATCCCCACAGCCAGCCTACCACAAACACACCACACCGCAAAAGAGACACACAGCCACTCCCAAACACTTGTGCAGCTCAACCTTCACAATCATTCCCTCACATACAATAGCACTCTCATTAAACTGTGTGTGCACAGACTGGTACACCACAATGCGCACAAAGCCACATCCATTTGCACAATGCACACAAAGCCACATCCATTTACAGACCACACTCATGTAAAGTCACAAACACATAGCACATGTGCAGCTGTGCATGCACACACAATTACACAGTTGGGCACAGTTGGTGGTACTACAGCTACACATGCAGCACACATGTAGTGACACAATGCATGTGAAAGTGAACACACACAGACACCCCCCTGCAATTCCATATCAGTCACATGCATGTTGCCCCTTATACATGGTCACCCCTGAGGTCCCTGCACATTCCCTATGGTATGTAGAGCTGCATTTTGCTTCCACATACGCAGCCCCCATGGCTCTATCCCTGACCCAGCTGACCCAAGGCTCTGTTCCCACAGGGTGAGACAGGCGCCCAGGGCATCCCAGGCCCCCCTGGGGAGGATGGAGAGCGGGTGAGTAACAGCTGAATGCAGGAGACTGAGGGGAACAGGGGTAGCTCCCAGAGGAGGGAGATGGGGGAGAGTGAAGGGGGTTGGGGGAAATAAAGGGTACTGGGAGATGGAGGGGAACTAGGGTTTGAGGGAGCAGGGATGGCTAGCCCTGTTCTCTGCGTCACTCCCTTTTTCTCTTCTCCCAGGGAGACGACGGAGAGGTTGGACCCAGAGGGCTCCCCGGAGAGCCGGTATGTCCCCTGCCAGCCAGGGAAGCAGTGGCAGCTTTGACGGGGGCAGCTCCCCAAGCTGGTACAGAGCAATAATTAGGGCCCCATGTACCCCCCCACCCCAGGATTCATCCTCCCAGGATGCTGGCTCCTCTGGCTCTTCCTGAGTCTGCAGAGAGCCTGAAACTGCAGCTGTCTGTTTGCCCCAGTGGAGCCTCAATTCCGTGACCCTCAGCCAGGCTTAATGTGTGGGGGAAGAGGGGCCGGGGCTCAGGCAATCATTTTACTTCCATAAGTGAGGCCCCAAGCCCAGAGGGGCCAGGGCTGTGACCTGCCAAGCCCAGAGATGCTGCCCAGAACTAAGCCTTCTCATGTCCTGGCACAAATTAAACTCTGCTCTCAGGTCTATTTGTGTCCCAGTGTGCCCTGTGGTTTCACTCCAGCACATGGCCCAGGCCGTGAAGTGTGGCGTGGGGTAGGAGAAGGAGCAGGGTCTGCACCCCAGAGCAGCACCCCACAGGTCCTCAGCACCTTAGTGTGAGGGGCAATTGCTGCCTTCCCAGCCCTTTCAGAGGATCCAGACCCACCTCACTAACTTGTCTCTTTCTTCCTTGCAGGGCCCCAGAGGTTTGCTCGGACCCAAAGGCCCCCCAGGGATCCCTGGGCCTCTGGTAAGTGCTGTGCACTGGACCCCAATTCCCTCAGTCTGCATGGACCTTGCACTAACCTCAGTCTGTCTGTCTGTCTCCTCTGCAGGGTGTGCGTGGTGTAGATGGTCCCATTGGGCCCAAGGGCAATGTGGTGAGTCAGCACAGCTGTCTGCGCTGCCCAGGCCTGCCTTGGACTGGTCTGGAAATGACTTGGCTATGGCCCAACTGGCAACTCTTATGTTGCGAGCTTCCCCAAAAGCAGTGCCCCCATCTGGGGATTGCAATGCTGCAAGCTTCCCCTACAGCAGTGCCCCCCAGTCAGGGACTGCAGTGCTCTGGGCTTCTCCCACAACAGTGCCCCCAGCTGGGTGCTGCAAATTTCCCCTACAGTAGTGCTTTGACTCGGTTGGTGGTTCTGGTTCTAACTTGTCTGTCTATCACAGGGGCCACAAGGTGAGCCAGGCCCCCCAGGTCAGCAGGGCACCCCAGGCACTCAGGTAAGGAATCCTCCTCCCTGGACCGTCCCAGCTCTGGGAGGGAAATGGAGTCTTGTGGTTACAGTGGGGCCGGGAAGGCTGGGAGTCAGGACTCCTGGGTTCTGTCCCTGGATCTGAGTGGGAAGTGTGATGTGGCTCTAATCACGTCTCTGTTTCAGGGATTGCCTGGCCCACAAGGTGCTATGGGGCCCCCTGGAGAGAAGGTGAGTGCCCCAAACTCCACTGCTCCCCCATTGCTATGCAGCCCCCCAGTTCCCACACAACCTGGGTCACAGAATGGGACATCTCATTTGCCACCTCTGATCTTTACTTCTCTCCTCTTGCAGGGACCCAGAGGCAAACCTGGCCTCCCTGGCATGCCAGGGTCTGATGGGCCTCCCGTGAGTAACCTGCTTACCCCAGATCCTCCCTGTCTTCCTCCCCAGCCTCCCTCCTCACCCCCTGACTCCCGGAATCCCCTGGGATGACCATACGGGTGCCATATTTATCAGGACATGGGCCAATGCCATTTCCTTTTCTCTCCTTGCCCAATCCCCTCCTGCAGATGTGTGAGGGCGGTACAGTCGTGTTTAACAGGGAGTCAGCGAACACGACTTCCTGTTGGTTCCCATGCTCATGGCCCCTGCTCATGGGGGGGGTGTTTAACAGAAAGTGATCTAACATTATTTCGTGTATCGCCCCATGCTCATGGCCCCCATCATGGGGCAGTGCCTGCCAGCTACGTTGAACAGGCAATGAGCTTGCACCGTTTCCTTTTGTCCCCTACACTCGCACATGCGACTCAAAGGACGAGAATGTGGCTGCCATGTTTAACAGGAAGCAAGCCGGTTCCACTTCCCATTGGATTCCCCAGATTTCCCTCCAGCTGGGCCAGGCTGGTTGATCCATCAGGCCCAGCAGGTGGGATTAGTTGCAGGCGTCAGCTGCATCCTCATCCCCAGAGACAGCTACTCATGCCAACTGGCCTGCACCCACTACGTATCCAGGCTCCGCAAGCCTTCACCCTCAGCTGGGCCAGGGCTTCCCAACACTTCTTTAAATGAGTTGAGGCCAGAGGGCAGCCAGGCAAGGGATATTCCCATCCTGCATGGGCTGCGGGGGGGTGTTGGGGCGGCTCCCTAAGTGCGAGGATGGGGCAATGCTCACAGGTGAATTGCTTTGGTGCTGGTCTCAACAATTCTCCCCTTGTATTGTGCCCTTCCCCATTGCCTCCCTCTCAGGGTCACCCAGGGAAGGAAGGTCCATCGGGAACCAAAGGTAACCAGGTAAGGGTGTAAAGTCCACATGTGCCCCTTCCTGACCCCCATCACCACTTGGTATCCACACCCCCAGACATTGGGGTTAAGCCCCCTTCCTCAGTCCTAGCCCTTGGTCACAGCCCCCCCAGGGGCTCGAGGTAAGGTGGGGTGATGGCTCCCACTGGTGGGTCTTCTAACACCCATGGCTCTCCCCTGTGACTGGTCTGATCTCTTTCTTTGCAGGGTCCGTCTGGTCCCCAAGGTCCAATTGGCTACCCAGGCCCACGTGGTGTAAAGGTAAGCACCTGACTGGTCTAAGGACTTGGTGTGACGCTGTGGGGCTGGGATGTTACCCACAATTCTTAGCAAGGATGTGCTAAGGTCCACCGGCCACACAGTCCCTGTCCCTAAAGTGAAGAAGAGGAGGATTCTGGGCAGAGTGGAAAACAAGCCAAGAGGATTGTAGCCCTTGGGAGCTAGGGCTCCAGGGTTTTGGAACAGGAGCGTCACTGCCCGGGGAAGGGCCCGGGACCCTGGCCCAGGCCATGCCCCCTGGCTGCAGGCCACGGCTCCGGCCCCAATTCCATGTTGGGGCCCAACCCAACCTCAGGTGCCTGCTACCGCCAGCCTGGCTGTGGATCCCTGGCCAGGGACAAGGCAGGGAGTGGCAGCCGCAGCTGCGGGCAGCCCAGCCGAGGATGTTGCGGAAGTGGCTGCTGCCACCATGGGTAGTTGGGCCCCAGATCTCTGGCCCCAGAGACCGGGAGAGGCTAGGGCCACACCAGGACTTGGGGCACTGCTGCTGGCATTTGGGGCACAAGCCCTATGTACCAGGCTCCAGCGATGTTCTTGAAGGTGAGGGTGGGTCAGAGCAGACGGAAGAAGGCTGCTGGGAGCCAGGACTCCTGGGTTCTCTATCCCCAGCTCTGGAAGGGGAGTGGGATCTAGTGGGTAAGAGTAGGGAGAGCTGGCAGACAGGACTCCTGGGTTCTGCACCTACTTCTCTGGCTATATAGCATATCTCACCATGTTGAACTCTCTCCTTGCAGGGTGTGGATGGGATTCGTGGGCTGAAGGGTCACAAGGGAGAGAAGGTAGGATCTGCTTCCTGACCTGCAACCTCAGGCCAGATGTTATCCTGGCAGCACCATGCAGTGCCCTCTAGTGTGTGGCTGGGGGAAAGGGTGCCACAACACCAGTGAACACGACTGGGGAAGGGTGCACAGCATCCTCTACTGTGGTTGGGAAGGGATGTTTCCAAATGTATTTTGGGTTCTTATTTTAAATTCACTTCCCCTGCAGTGTGAGGGACACCCATGACTGGAGAGGAGGCCTGGGGCTCTTATGGGCACCCAGAATTCCCTCGCTATTGTACTCAGCTGGCTTCTTCTTGCTCACAGTGGCAGGTCTAGCTGATTGCTGTGCAGGGTAGGGAAGGGATGGGATTTCTGCCTAGATCAGACTGGCAGTGACCGTGGAGGTTCACACCTCTCCCTGAAGTGTGGGGTGTAGGTCACTGGCCAAGGGTGTACCTCAGTTAACCCCCTGCCATTGCATGGGCCTCAGCCTCTGGTGCCCTCTGCTGTCCAGTTCTCGTCCTGGCACATGACGGTTCTGACTCCCAGGGGCTGAGGTACCTTGGTCTCTTTTCACGTGTGGGGGGGCTGGGACCCTGTGATATGCCAAAACTCAGACTGGCTGCTCTGATGTCTTCTGATCTCTCTGTCTGTCTGTCTGTCTGCAGGGTGAGGATGGATTCCCTGGCTTCAAGGGTGACATGGGGGTGAAAGGAGACAGGGTAAGTTTGTGCCCAGAGTTCCCTTCCCCTCGCTGCTCACCGGCTCCTGGCAGTGCCAGTCTCATCCACCCCTCTGTTCTCTGTGCTCCTGCAGGGCGAGGTGGGTGTCCCTGGAGCTAGAGGAGAGGACGGACCTGAAGGTCCCAAAGGCCGGACTGGACCTTCGGGTGACCCAGGTCCCCTTGGACTTGTGGGAGAGAAGGTGAGGAGCTGGGGCAGCATGGGGGAGGGCTGGACAGTGCCCAGAATGAGGGCTTGGATCCCTGCCAGTATGTCCTCTTCCCCCACCCTTGACCAGACAGTCCCTTCCCTGGGGTCAGAGGAGAACCAGCTCCCCAGAGGGAAAGGCTCCATTTCCTATTCCCCCACCCTTGACCAGCCAGCCCTCCAATGGAGACAAATCAGAACCAGCCTCCTGCCCTTGGGGGAATGGCCCTGGCCCCATTCTCCCGCCCTTGACTAGCAAGTCCCTGCCATGGGACCAAATGAGAACCAGCCCCCCCCAAGGAGAAAGGCCCTGTGTCCCATTCCCTTAACCCTGTCTCTGTCTCTCCTGCAGGGGAAGCTGGGCGTACCAGGTCTTCCTGGATACCCAGGCCGGCAAGGCCTGAAGGTGCGTGCTAGGAACTGTGGGTCTGTCCCCCTTGCCCCATCTCTGCCTCCAGCACTCCCCTGACACCCATCTCTCCTCTCCCCAGGGCTCGCTGGGCTTCCCCGGATTTCCTGGCAGTAATGGTGAGAAGGGGGCTCGGGTGAGTAACATCTGCCCATCGCTTCCCAGTGGTGTCAGTTCCATGTCTGCCTCTGCAGGAGGCCCCCCCGCAAGGCAGGAAACTGCATGGGGACCTCAGGGAATGCAGGCTCTGCTGGGTGGGGCTGACACCTGTTTCCACCCCCTGCACACCCCAGAGACAGACTGGACTGAGTGAAGGGTGTGAGGGCTTTCAGGGGGTGTGAGAGGGTCTTCTGTGAATTGTTTGGGGGGTTCCAGGTGGGGGTGTCTGCAAAGCCGAGCATGGGTGGGATTGGGGCTCCCTGCAGAGCTGTGAGTGAGTGTCTGGGGGTGTCCACTGAGTGGGGCTCTTTGTGCAGATTCTGTGGGTATGGGGCCCCTGCAGTGCCATGGGTGAGGTGTGTATGTGCGGGTGGCAGGGGAGTTGGCTTTGGTTGGCGGGTCCTGCTGGGTCCCTGTGTGGGTTGGTGGGGGGGGGTCCCTGCCAGCCCGGGTTGGACTCGGGGGGGAGTCTCTGTGTCTGTCCCACAGGTGTATGTTAGGGGTCCGTGCAGGGCCTTGGGTGCTCAGGTTCCCTGGCAGGCACCCATGCCCTGATTGTTTTGCTGGCTCTGTTGCAGGGTCTATCAGGGAAGCCAGGACCCAGGGGTGAGCGTGGCCCCACGGTGAGTAGGGGGATGGTTACTGCAAGTCTTTGTGCTTCCTCCATCTACCTCATGCTCAGTCCTAGTCCCACCTTGATCCATGCCTTCCCAGTTGTCTGTCTAGCCTTCCCCCTGCTTTCTCCATCTGCCCATCCACCCATGTCCAGCACAGGTCTCCCCTCCCTCCACCCCTGAACCCCCCCTTCAGCATTACCCACACCCCAGTGATGTGGAGGTCATGCCCATGACCCCTGGGTCAGCCATGCACCTCTGCCATGGGGCTTACCCCCCACCTAGGTCAATATGGGATGTGTCCCCCTCAACTCCACACTTGCTTGCCGCATGTGTTGGGGGGGAGCAGAATATTGCATGTTCCTTTCCACTCATTCCCAGGGGTCCATTCTCCCCATTTGCAGGGGTCGTTCCCCCTCCTATCTGGCACGGAGGTTCTGATGCCCCCCTGCTGGAGCTGGGGTCATGTAATAATCCCCCTCCTATGGGGCTATGGGTCCCCCTTGTCCGCCACCTCCTCCTCAGCCCTCAGATCTTCCTGAACACCGCTCGGGCACTGTCTGTGTCACTTGATTCTGCTCCCCAGGAATGGGGGACTGTGGGTGGGAGGTGACTGAGGGCTCAGGACTCACCCTTCTCTGTCTCATTCTTCCAGGGTCCCAGGGGCCAGCGGGGGCCACGAGGAGCCACTGGCAAGCTGGGGGCAAAGGTCAGTCTCAGGGGTAGGGGTGGGGCTCAGGATCCATCTGTCTGCTTGTACTGGGGTCAGTGTGTCACAGGGTTAGGTTGGGCTGGGGCCAGAGGTCATTGCATGTGAGCAGGCCTTTTGGGGCGGTGGGGCAATGTTTCCTCTAATTTTTCAGAGGCTGCATGTGCAACAAATTTCTTTTGTGCAAATTTTCAGAACCAGTGTCCAAATTTGTGTGCAGTCCAATAAGTATGGTCAAACTTGTGAACGCAACAAAGCAAGTGTGTATGATGCAAATAATATCAAAATTTTATTTTGATATGGTGAGGGAAATGATTTTAGAAATTACAAAACCTTATTTGAAACATGTTTCTTGAAACCACCTTCTTAAACATATTAGCACTGTTTAATTTTTTTGTGTGCGCTTTATTTTGTTGTGTGTACATGCACAAGCGCACAGCTTAGAGGGAACATAGGTGGGGGGGGCAGATTTGCCAACATGCAAATCTGAGTGTGTTCCTTTGTGTGCCAATGTGTGCATCTGTGTTTGTGTCTATGTACTTGTGTCCCATTGTGTGTGTGTGCACGCATCCTCACAAGTGTGTGAGTAAGAACAGGGGTGCATGTGCCTGCACAGATATGAATGCACATGTCTGCATGTGTGTCTGTGTGTGATGGAATGGGCTGTGCTCCTGGTGGCCTCTTACATCTCTCTCTCCCTGCAGGGCACCTCTGGCAGTGACGGCCCCTCCGGCCCTCTTGGGGAAAGGGTGAGTATGAGCATAGTGTGAGAGCCCCTGGGTGTGTGACACCAAGACAGCGCCCAGGCACTGGGCCCTGCTTATGCCGGTTCCTTTTCTCCTTTCTGTGGCCTATGTGACAGCTATGCCAGGCACAAGTCATGTTACTGCAATGCTCTCATTAGGCCTCTGCTCACCACTGCAGGGCCCCATGCACCTGCCCTGTTTGAGCATCACTGGCATGGTTCAACCTCCCCAGGACCCTGCCAAGGCTGTTTCCCCACTCTGGCATTCTGAGTACAGAAGGTGGGGGCCTGCAACAGGCTTAAAACCCACTGGCCTAAAAGCAGGGGTCTCAAACACACGGCCCCTAAAGCTATTTCCCGTGGCCCGCAATGGCACTATTTTTACCTATATTTGCAATATCATTGTATGAAAAGGTTTCAGTGGTGCAGCTCTCAGGCTAACATATACTAGTCCTCATGCAGCCCTTCATTAGTCCTCATGTGGCCCTGATGGTGATTTGAGTTTGAAACTCCTGCCTTAAAGCCTGGTCTTAAAACTCTCCAAGGCCACCCATTTCTTGGCCTTGGAGTGGTATTGGTGCCACCACCCAAATGCAAAAACCTCTTGAAAACCCAGAAAGGCACACTTAGGAATTCCTTCCTGTGAGGTAGCCTCAGTCACTGTTATGCCTTCCTCCAGAAAGCAGTTGAACCCCAGCTGGGATATCAGCTGGAAGTGGGACAGAATCCTCTTTAGTAGTTGGCTGTGCAATCTGAGGCATGGGCACACAAAAGCTCTTGCCTTTTAGAACACAGAATGGGGGAGTTACTTACCAGTAACTGTCCTTCTTCGAGATGGGCTGCTTGGATTAATTCAGTAATAGGCGTATCTATGCTGTAACGCGCGATTGGTTGGAACTTTTTGCTCAAGCCTGTCAGAGGAGGGCAGGTGGCCACGCGCCCTGCTCCACCCCATGGCTATATATGTGGCCACCACCTGGCCCCTCCTCAGTTCGTAGGAGAACCAACTCCAAAAAGCAGGGATGGGGGAAGGGTTGTGAATGAATTCAAGCAGCCCATCTCAAAGAAGGACAGTTACTAGTAAATAACCTACTGTTCTTCTTCAAGCGGTGCTCGGATACATTCAATAATAGGTGACTGCTAGCAGTGCTGACGGATGGTGGGTGGCGTTGACTTTTCCACCTTCAGCACTGCATTTCTCCAACACGATTAGAAGTCTAATGAGTAAAGTCCTTAGAAGGTCTAAGGCAGTGGTTCCCAACATTTTCTCTGCTGTGGCGCACCTTGCTCCCTTTGATTAACTTGAGGCACACCACCACATAGTTTCCAAATGAACTCATGAGTATTCATGAGCGAATGAGCCAATCCAGAGCTCTTTGAGTAGTATTCAAAAAATTTTGTGGCACACCTGCTCAGACCTGATGGCGCACCTATGTGCCATGGCACACTGGTTGGGAAACACTGGTCTGATGTATTGACCTAAGGACCATGTTCCAGATAAGAATGACCTGGGATGGCAGGGTCTAACCCAGTGGAGTATCAAAGACCAAATTTGCCTGAGCGCTAGCTGATGTGCAAGGGCAAAATGGCCTGAGGTCACCCTACTCCAGGGGTCTCAAACACGCAGCCCATGGGTTGCATGCGGCCCCTAAAGCTATTTCCTGTGGCCTGCAATGACACAAGTGTTACTGATATTTGCAATATCACTGTAAGGAAAGGTTTCAGTGGTGTGGCCCTTGGGCTAATGTACTAATCCTCGTGCGGCACTCTACTAGTCCTATGTGGCCCTCATGGTGATTTGAGTTTGAGACCCCTGCGCTACTCTAAGGTGTAAGGCAAGACACATCATGGCTATGACCAAGGAATGTGTCGCCATTGGCGTACCTGAGGAGGTATTAGTAGAAGTATGCTGATGCCAGAGAGATGGATATTCTGGCAGTAGCACATGTTGGCGGAAGACCTGTGGAGAGATTTAAAAGGGGCCCTGGAACCGTCAGGCTGGCAGCGGTGGGTACCGGATGCTATAAGAATCAGGAAAAGGTAGGAGAATGTTGTCCTTTCCCCAGTCCGGCCAAGTGAAGTACAGGTCGACCAGGGCCCAGAAATGACTCTGTGAAACTGGCACATCCTGTGTCCCACAGTAGGGGTGACATTCAAGGAGTGAGGCAGGGAGGTTCTATGAGAAAATGACCTCCTAGTTTAGTGGAGGGAACACAGGAGACCAGAGGTACTAGATGACAACTTCCTACAACACAAGGTATGAGTGGTGCACCCGAACCAACGTAATGGAAGACAGGAGTGTGACCCACGTTATGGTGCTACCGATGTAGCCATAGGAGAGGCTTCATATAGGCCTGCAGAGTGTTATCCGAGGCTGATGTAACCCTACCGATGGCATCGTGATGCTCCCTTCCTTGTGAGGTGAGCTGTCAACTCCTAAAGCATCGCAGTAGCACTAGGAAGTGGTATTACTATTTCCTTTGTTACTATTGTTATCAGTGTTACTATCATTGTTATTATTTAATTTGATGACTAGCAAATAGCCCCAGGGACAGGGCCAAAGGGAATCTAGGCCAGGAACTTACACAACTAAGGGCGAAGCCTGAAGTCTAGGCTCATGTGCCCAGAGGGCCCCGGGTGTCATTCCCCATGGCCTATGATATTGTTCTCACTTGGCATATGTGATCCTGTGGCATGCAAAGGGTCACCACATCGTGGCCCTGACCCTGAGGAGGGCAGATTGCGGGGAGTGCGCATAGCAAGTTTGAGGCTGTTTGTGAAGAGGGAACCACAAGAAAGGGCTCAGAGATCTAAGAGGGAAGGGAGAGAAAGGATTTCTTCTAACAGGAACGATGGAGAGCCTGTCACCCCAGTGGGGCAGACCGGGGCCTTCTCATTAGACATTTTCCAGACTATCTGTTGTGTCCTCCTTGTTACTGTTCTGTTGTTCTTGCTATCATTAATATTTTATCAAGGAGGATGGTCTTTACTGAGGATTAGCTAGCTGCTGAATTCAGGTCACTGCTTGGAATTTCAGGGGTGGTGCTGATGTCAGGCTCCATCAACTGTGGAGGGGCCTAGCAGCTGCTTAGGGCCAGAGCTTAGTATGCCAAGTGGCGGTACTAAGGCTGAGGATGATCCTCGGATGATAGCGAGGGAAAAGGAGTTGTACCTGATGGAACTCCTAAGAGAGAATGTCCCAAAGCTAGCCTAAAGGGTAAACACAGCACTATGGCTGCCCCTGGGAGATGAGTTCCTGGAAGGACACCATTTGGTAGGATCTTCCAGGAAAACAACGTTTGGACCCATACTCGTACTGCATCTACAGAATCAGTCTCTGATCCATATCAGTGAGAGCAACTGCCAGTGATGAATGTAAAGGGGAATGCAGGAAGTCCAAAATTGCCCCAACCTTCAGCTGGAGTGTGTGGATGGGTCCAGTTGATATTGGTTTGCTCTGGCGGTGGGGTGGGACCCAGGTGCATTTAAAACACCCCTAGTGCTCATGGAGTAACTTAAAACGTGTCTGTCAATAAGTGACTGTCCCTAGAGAGTGCTACCTTTGTTCAGGTAGCCCCTTTCCTATATGGAGGAGGGGAAGCAGGTGAATGGAGTAGAGGGGTCCATCCCGATAAGGCCTCTCTAAAGCATGGCCACCACAGCTATCAACCAGCTGATGGGAGTGGGAGCAGGAGGGTTTGTTCCCCTAATAGGAGTCAGGAGCAATTGACCAAGTGTGTGTGTGTGTGTGTGTGTGTGTGTGGTAAACAAGCTCTGATGTTTGCATCCGTAGCTTGGTGGGTGGAACCTGGTTGACTTACCCCATGGGTTTGGAGGGGACGAAGCACTGCATGATTGGGAGACCATACCCTCAATCCCTGGTTGGGGATCGTTTTAGTGCAGACAATATCATGCTTGATGACTTTAAAGAAAAGGTGGTGCAAACGGGCGAGGAAGGGGAATTGATGATCTCCACCAAACCATAGTGATAGGGACACTTTAAGCCCTTGAATGAAGGTCATTTGAGCATCACTTAGTTTGTGTTTGGTGACATAAGGGAAAAATTTCTTGCCCCAAATGGTTGGTAAGGAAGAGTAAGGGGCTTCTGCCCCGCCCAGCGAATAGGGAGGGAACACCCCCTGGGAATGGGGGGGGGAACAAAGGATCCCTCCCGAAAAAGGGGGGAGGGAGGGAGGGAGGGGTCTCTTGGACGTCTGCTTTGAGAGGTATAAGGAGTGAAAAACCTGTTGAAGAGAGAATATGTGTGTGTCCCTGTTTTCCCGGTCTTGAGAAGAGCACCGATGGGAAAACTCCCAGTCTACCTCAGGGTAGCAGAGGGGAAACATTATACCCTTTGGTGTTTGTGGGGGTGTCCTTGTTGTCACCCTGTATGCTCCTACGGGGCAAGGAAGCGCCACATAGGGAAGTGGGGGAAGGGGAGCTCCCCCCCACCGAGGAATCAGCAGGATATTGAGTGTGGCAGTCCTTTGAGCTGGAGCTGAACCAGCTACTTAAGGTCGCCCCGGGGAGTTTAGCCTACAGCCCTCCACTCTAGCAGCTACGTTATCAAGGGGAGGCTGTGATGACGGGAGGAATTGGGTCTCCTTCAATTATTACAACTGTTTAGATATGTAGAGAGAGAGAGTATGTAGTCAGACCATGGCCCTGCCTGAAAGAGGGCTGTCCATCAGTGCATAGGGAGAATCCCAAGTCAATGGGCACCATATTGGGTAGGGGTTGTCAGGAGAGGTGTTTCAACACCTAGCCTGGCTGGTTGCAGATAATCCCCCTTGGATGGGAAGTCGGCACCTCCCCGGATTGCGGGGTAGGAACCAGAACAAAGGGAATCCCTAAGCTGGGTTCTGAACTGATGTCATGGTGGTGGGAGTTAGCTCCTCACTGTTGGCTGGTGCAGGGGCGGGTTGCACTTGGTGTGTACCCTATGGGATGGCGCAGAAGAGGCCCTGAGGGAAGAAGACCCAGATATTTTAATTCCCCCCGAGGTTCATGGGCAGTACCCAAAACGGCAGAGGTGTCTGGCGGAAAGAGGGCGTTGCTGCCAAAGGGGAGGTCAAGGACTACCTGCTGAGAGACTGGGGGCACTCTAGCCTCCTATAGCCAAGCCGTGCATCATAGCGTCACAGCTAAGGCCATAGTGTGTGCTGCTGTGGCCACGGCATCCCAGGCAGATAAGTGGAGGTCCTGAGAGGCTGTCTTGCCCTCCTCGAGGAAGGCATCATATTCTTCCCTTGCCTCTTGTGGGAGTAGGTGTCTAAACTTGTTTATTGACTCCCAAACGTCTAGCATATATCTGCGCACTAGGGCCTGATTATTAGCAACACGCAACTGGAAGGCAGAGGAAGAATATACCTTTCGGCCCAACAGCTATAACTCCCTGGCATCCCTTGATGTTGGGAGGGTGTTGCAGGAAGCTTGTCCTGCCCTAAGGCTGCTTCTACCACCACTCGAGATGGGACTGGGTGGTGGGTGAGCGAGGGGATTTCCAGCCCAGGACTCAGTATTTAAGGCCCTCCATATCTGATACCAGGGAGATGGAGCCTGGGTTTTACCAGTGGGATGAGGCTAAGTCCCAAATGCTAGGGTGGAGGGGAACTGTGACAGGTTCTGCTGATGTGAACTCTGGCCCAAATAAAATGTCGGTGGGTCCTTCAAAAGACTGGACCTCCATCCCTATGTGGGCAAAGACATGGTGCAGAAGGTCAAAATGAACCAAGAGTTTCCCTGTGTCAGAACGCAGCACTGGGTTTAAGGCTCTAGCTGGTGCCAAGTGAGACGCTGCTGAAGTGCACTCAGTGGTCTCCTGGGGAGACCATTTGTGGGGTCTGTACCGGAACAGTGATGGCACTGAAGGTTGGCAACAGGGTCATTTAGTACCCCTGGGCTGGGCGAAGGGGAAACCCTTTGGGACCCTGAGGACGGTACCAGGGATGGGAAGGTAATATGGTGCTGAGGAGAAGGCTTGATGGTACTGGGACTCAGAGGAGCAGTAGGTTCTGGTGTTGGGGTACATGGCACTGACACCAGGGATGGTGTTCGGTGCCACTTACAGTGTGCCCAGATCTTCGAAATGAAGGCTGGCTTACCCCTTCCAACGGGTGCCGGAGAGGGTGGGGTAGGCAATAGGAGGAGCATCTTTTCTGCCTCAAATGCCTCCAGAGTTGTGGGGAGCAGTACTGGCTCCCTCTGGTCCCGTGGGGAGCCGCATGTCGGAGATCTGGAGCGGTGCCGACGCCGCGGTACTGTCACTGGTACTGAGCTGGTCCTGTGTCCCCCGGTGGCATGGTACCGGGGAGGCTCTGGTGCCGAGGTGGCACGTGGTGCCACAGGAGTCCCCGAGGCCTTGGGGAAAGACTGCTGAGCCTGCTCTGAGGCCAAGGCACGTCACCTTTGCTCCCTGTCCTTGATTGTCCTTGGTTTGAAGGACAAGCAGATGGAGGAAGCGGTGACCACATGGCTCTCGCCCAGGCACCGGAGGTACTTCTTGTGGGGAAGGCCTTGCCGCATTCGGCGCAGGGTTTAAACCCTGGCATGGTGGATGATGAAGGAGCGCGATGTTGGTGCTCCGGCTCGAGGGAGGAAACCTTCATCGGTGGAACTAGGTCCATGAATAGGTGCTCCCAATCAAGCAAAAAGCTCATAAACAGTGAAGATGAACAACAGGCTGTTTGCAGACACAAGGAGCAGGCTGGTCCACGAACCGATGCTGAGGTCAGGGGTCTCACTGGCGCTGGACACTCAGGGCATGTGCCCCGAATCCCAGAGCCGGTTCCCCGGGTCTGGCAGGCCTCCCCGCGGTCTCCGGCTCAATTGGGCTGGAGATCCTGGGCCCAGCCACCCGCGGCCGCGGCAGCCCCGTCCCCAGCTGAGGATCCGGGGCTCAGCCACTTGCAGCTGTGGAGGCCGCTCCTGGCCCTGGGCCTGGCCCCGTCCCTGGCCAGGGATCCAGGGCTCGGCCGCCCGTGGCCGCTCTCAGCCCCGTTCCCAGCTGGGGATACTGGGCCCAGGTGCCCGTGGCCGCCAGGGATGCGGGGCTCAGCTGCCCGTGGCAGCACATGGTGGCTTCCGGCCCTGTCCCGGCCAGGGGGTGTGGCCTGTGGGCTGGGGGTGGGGCCTGTGGGGCAGGGCCTGGGCCTGTGCCTTGGGTCCCTCCCTGGGGCAGCAACACCCCTAGCTGAGGCAGACGAAATGGAACTGGGCAGGGGCTGGGCAGCAGCCACATATATAGCCACGGGGTGGTGCAGGGGGCGGTGGCTGCCTACAGTCTTCTTATGGGCTAGGGCAAAAAGTTCCGACCAATTGAGTGCTGCAGTGCGGATATACCTGTTACCAAATGCATCCGAGCAGTGCTCGAATTAGAACCAGAGCTTACTTTAAAAGGGTAAAATCTTTAATTAAAAGAACCGATAAGAAACACAGAGAGTTGCTTCTGTGGGCTTTAACTTAGGTAGATTACAGGGTAGTGGGAGGGGGTGCGTGTGCTCAGCACAAACGAATCCAAAAACAAACCCAAAACAAAGAAATACCCTGACTGCCTCTAGTTAAACTTTCCCAGTTCTACTCATGCCTGGGCAGTTACAAACTTGAGCTTATCCTTGGCAAGGTTGTTGCTGGATCCTTCTTCAGGCCTGTCTACTTGGCCTCCTCCTGATAATTCCAGGAGCTCTGCTTCCACCAAACAGTCACAGGCGAGGCTGCTGCTCCAAGTCAAAACCTTGTGCTTTGTTCCTGTTGGCTCCCCTGGGAACTGCTGACCAGGGTGTTTTCTCCCCAAGGTTACTACAGACCTGGCTCCAGGCCTGTGTGATTTGCGGGAGCTAGGGACAGGTCACTGCAGTGTGAAGCTCACATGGACCCAGCCACAGCTGGGCTTTGCACGGTGCATGGAAGCCTGAGAGATTCACCAGTGTGAGGGACGGTCACTTCAGTGCGACACAACTGGCTCCGTGCAGTCATCCCCACTAGTACGTTAGTCTGGCTCCTGTTCACTATGAGTGGCCCAGGCCATGCTGCCTTGCACCCAGAGTCGCCAGGGTTGGGAATCTGTAAGGGTAGAGTCCAGGAGTGCCCCTGGCCCAGAAAAAGATCCAGGGCTCGGGGGCGGACATTTGGGGCTTGCATGCTTTAAGCGCGCTGCTGCTGCAGCCATTGTTGTGACCGACCTGGGGCTCTGACGCTGACATTTGGGGCTCGAGTCCTGTAAGCCTGGTGCCGGCGATGCCCCTGGTAGAGTCTAGCCAGGCAAGGTTCTTCCTCCCACCCCTCAGCCCCCCTAACCACTGCTCTTCTCTCCACAGGGACTCCCAGGCCCTCAGGGGCCGAATGGCTTCCCCGGACCCAAAGGACCACCAGTGAGCAATAAGTTACCTTCTGGCTCCCCAGTCCCTCAACTTGCCCCCAGTCCTTACCTCTGTCCCAGCTTCCTCCTGCCATTCCTACCCCCCAGATGGTTCCCCACTTCCCTCACACTGCAATCCCCCTGCCCCACTGACCTCTCCATATTTCTCCTCACAGGGTCCCCCTGGCAAGGATGGGCTTCCCGGGCACCCAGGCCAGCGAGGAGAAGTCGTACGTGTCTGTTACTGCTCTGTTGGGCTTCAGATACTTTTCTCTTACTCCTTGGTTACTCTGTGGTTACTACCATGTTACATTCTGGTTCCTTCTGTGTTACACCTAAGTTACTTGCACACTTCCTCTTGCCTACTCCCATGTCACCTTCTGGAAACCATTTCATTACTCCTCACATACTCCCCTGTTACTTTCTGATTACTCTCATGTGACACTTCGTATACTCCATACTTATACCGACATTATCCTGAATTACTCACCCATTACTCTGCAGATATTTTTGATTATGTTTCACATACTCCTTATATTATGTTTTGGATACTTTTGTTACTCCCACATTGCATTTGAGTTGCTGACATATTACTCTCTCACTCCTGCATTGCATGTGGTTTACATGTCTCTCTCTCTCTTTGCTGTCTGTTCACACCACTATTCTTGGTTACTCTGTCCTTACCCCCATGTTACTCTTCCACTAATCCCATGGTACTCCTTGTGTTCTGATGTGATACACTGGATACTCCATGGTTATTCCTCACATACTCATTTGTCACTCTCTGTGTACTCCATTGTTACTCTTCATATACTCACTTGTTACATTCTGGATATTTAATTGTTACCCTTCATACACTCCTGCATTACTTGTCCCTCATTCCTGTGTGGCACTCTGTTTACACTTGGGGGCTGGGGCAGAGCCATCTGCTTGGACTCCTGCTAACAGCGCCATCTCTCTCTGTCTTCCAGGGTTTCCAAGGCAAGACAGGCCCCTCTGGCCCCCCAGGAGTGGTGGGACCTCAGGTAAGTGGTGGGACCTGAGGTGCCAGGGAAGGCTGGGTGCAGCTGTGCCCATAGTGTGTGGTTATTTGGCAGCTCCCCTGGTGGTGGAAGAGGTCAAGGTCGATGGGGCTGGAGTGCCCATTCCCCGAAGGTCTCATGCTGTCTCTTGTGTCTCCTCATGCTAGGGTGCTCCTGGGGAGTCTGGTCAAATGGGGGAGAGAGGTCACCCAGGTCCACCTGGACCCCCAGGGGAGCAGGGTTTACCAGGACCCTCTGGGAAAGAAGGAACCAAGGTAAGGTGTTGTCATGGGCCCAGTATGGCACCAGAGCAGAGTGGGACATGCACCTAATTCTTCTCCTTTGTCTGCTGCAGGGAGACCCCGGCCCCACAGGAGCCCCTGGGAAGGATGGCCCGGCTGGACTGCGAGGTTTCCCTGGTGAGCGTGGGCTGCCCGGCACTCCAGTGAGTACCAGTCCCCCCATCATGTCCCCATGTTCCCCCTTAGTGATGGTGGGCCCTGACCTGTGCTTCTCCCTTGCAGGGCGGCCCTGGGCTGAAAGGGAACGAGGGGCCTCCTGGACCCCCGGGACCTGCGGTGAGTATGATCAGAAGATCCCCACTCCAGTCTCACCATAGCCCCCCTTTTCTCCCTGCCCCCTCCTGACCTCTTTCCCATCATCCCCCATCAAACTTCTGCTTGCTAACCTGTCTGCCCTCTCCACTCTGAACGCTAATCCTGGCTGGGCCCCTCCCCATGTGTGTCTGGAAGGGACTGCACTGTGGGGGTCAGCAAGTGACTCATTCTCTTTCCCCCCAGGGCTCCCCTGGTGAGAGAGGCAGCCCTGGGCAGGGTGGCCCCATTGGACCCCCAGGCAGACCAGGCCCTCAAGGCCCACCGGGCCCCGCTGGAGAGAAGGGCGTTCCCGTAAGTAAGGGGTGCAGAGGGCTTGGGAAGAGCAGGGGCTAATAGGATGCAGGGGGGACTGGTAGCCAGGACTCCTGGGTTCTCTCCCAGGTCTGAGAGGGGAGTGGGGGGCTTGGAGCCAGGACTTGGATTCTGTGCATCTCACTCCCCTCTGTCTCTCCCTAGGGTGAGAAGGGTCCCATAGGTCCCGCTGGTCGCGATGGCGTTCAGGGGCCTGTTGGGTTGCCTGGCCCAGCGGGGCCCCCTGGGGGTGTTGGCGAGGATGGCGACAAGGTAAGGCCCTGGTGGTGTGGGTGTACAGTGCCATCCACCCTCACAGCGATGGGCTGAACCCGTTCTTGTCTCTCCTCAGGGTGAGGTGGGCGAGCCAGGCCAGAAAGGCGGCAAAGGCAACAAGGGGGAGCATGTGAGTATGGGGCACTCCGTTGACTCCTCCGCTACATCTCTGTCTCAGTAGTGCTGACCCCCATCTTCTTTCTTCCAGGGTCCCCCAGGCCCCCCAGGTCCCCTGGGTCCAGTTGGACAGCCTGGAGCAGCCGTAAGTACCTTGGACCCCTCCAACAGCCTTCGGCAACACAGGGATGGAGGGTATGTGTGGCTGGGGTTAGGTCAGGGTGATGGAGCTGGTTCAGCTCCATCCAGGGTAGAGGAATGGTGCTGAAGATGATGGAGCCAGGTCAGCCCTATACAGGGCAGGGAGATGGAGCTGGGTTGGCTTTGTCCAGGGTGGGGCGATATAGCCCAGGATGATGGAGCCAGGTCAGTCCTGTGCAGGACAGGAAGATGGAGCTGGTGGGCTCTGTGCAGGGTGGAGGAATGGAACTGAGAATGACGGATCCAGGTTGGCTTTATGCTGGCTAGCGGTGATGGAGCAGGTCAGTTCCTTGCAAGGCAAGGTGATGGAGCCAGGGCAGCTCCATGCAGAGCTCAACCTGGACCACATATTGACTGATAGGGAGGGATCTGGGGTGCCCTATCAGTGGGGGATGGCCAGATCCTGCTGCTCCCATAGTTCCAGGACTCTTCCCATCAGCTCAGCAAGTCCCCAGGATCATCCTGGACATGTCTCTGACTCTCTCTCTCATATGTGTTCAGGGAGCTGATGGGGAGCCAGGCGCTCGGGGGCCCCAGGGGCACTTTGGGGCGAAGGGCGATGAAGGAACCCGTGGGTTCAATGGGCCACCTGGTCCAATTGGGTTGCAGGTGAGTGGGGCCCATAGTTGACCTTGCAGGGTGGTTCCCCCCACAGAGCTTCTCTGAAGTTCTGCTCCTGGCCTTGCCCCACATGTGGCCCTGGCCCTGGCCCTGCCCCTGGCCCCATCCACAAGTGCTGCCCCTTCCACTTGTCTTCACCCCTGCCCCTGGACCCAGCCAGACTGGAGCTCTCCCACCCAAGCCTCCCAGTCCAGCCTCCATACATATCCCCTGCCCTGCCATGTGGTTCTCACTGGGGATGGGATTTCCCTTCACTTCCTGTCCCAAACTGCAGGGCAGACGGCAGTGCGACCACCGGCCACTTGCTGCTTTGTCTCACCGCAGAGTCTGGTGTCCTGTGTGCCCTCCTCCCCACATACCTGGATCCAGATGTGCCCCATTGACACACTCTCTCTCCTTAGGGTCTGCCGGGCCCAGCAGGGGAGAAGGGTGAAACAGGTGACGTGGGCCCCATGGTAAGTGGCCCCAGCTGCCCGTATTCCCAGCCCTCGCCACCTACAGGTGGGAATGTCCAAGAATTTCCCTCAACTTCTGATTTCTCCCCGCAGGGACCCCCAGGCCCCCCAGGCCCACGTGGGCCAGCTGGACCCTCTGGAGCTGATGTAAGTACCCCCTGCTCCCACCCCTGTCAGCCACACTCAGGGTGTCCCCAGGGGTAACCAGCTCTCTTCTCTCCCCCTGCAGGGACCCCAAGGTGGCCCTGGAGGGATTGGCAATGTGGGACCCCCTGGAGAGAAGGTAGGTGGAGCCAGGATGCCTGGGTTCTCTCCCAGCTTGCAGGGACTGTGGGGTTCATTGATTTCCGGAGTGGGATGCCAGAAGTGTCAGTTAGCTCCAGCCTGTCCCCTGGAGAGCAACAGGTGGAGAGTCACTCCTACCGCCCCGTGCCGAGACCGGCAACCAGGCTGGACCAAATCTGGGGCCAAAACAGCAAAGCACAGGAGAGGCCCCAGGCGTGAGACCCCTGCAGTGACGGAACTGATCCGCTGAGCCCGGCTGGCAACCCGCTTCATGCCCTGTAGGGAAGGTGAAAACCACCCAAGGGTCCTGCCTGTCTGTCCTGGGAGAGATTCATTTCCTGCCCTGACCTGGTGACCGGCAGTGTGCGAGCCAGACCCAGCCAGCAGCCAGACACAGGAGTCGCTCAGTGCACTGGGTACCCTGTCTCCAACTGGGCTAACCCCCTGTGCTCCAGAGGGAAACTGCAGAGGCATCCAACCAACTGAGTATGGGGGAGAAAAGTCCTCCCTGACTTCGAGTCTGAGATTAGATTAGTTACAATCTTGGCGCAGAGCACCCTGGGGCAGGTTGGTGATCCTGTTCTCCTCACCTGTGAAGGGAGGGAATGGTTACTGGGGGGCTCAGAGTCACAAGCTGCAAAGAAAGAAAGAAACCATCACCTGTTGCACATGGGAGCGATGGGGCACGAATCCTGGGATCTCTCCTGACTTTGGGAGGGGTGTGACGGGGTCTTGTGGGGTCTAATAGTTAGAGAGTTTGGGAGCCAGGACTCCTGGGTTCTCTTCTAGCTCTTTGGGAGGGGAGTAAGGGCAAGAGGACACGGTGGCTGCTAGATGCTGCCATGCTCCGTCCCTGGGCCTCTATGAGCCATAGCTCCTGGGGGCCCTCCAGTGTGGGGAGATACTGGTTAGAGCAGAGCACTGATGTCTCTCTCATTTCAGGGTGAACCTGGTGAGCCAGGGGCCCCAGGCATTCCTGGGGAACCAGGAGTCAAGGTGAGTTTGTGGGCATCCCCTGCCCCTGCTCTCTTCCCTCCCCACATGGCAGCAGGGTCACTGATCCCCCAGCAAACCTCTGAAAAATTTCTCCCCTTTTCTTCTCCCTCCATCTGGAGCTCCTCCAAGTCCTCACCCTGCTGAGCAGCTCAGCTGTGATCCTGTGGGATGCACCCCCTGGTCTGCCCCCATCAGGGACCCCCTGAGTTCTCCTTCACCCCTTCTGGTGGACCCTACCCATCAGCTCTCTTAGCCAGCTTTGTTCCTTCCTTGAGCCATCAGCTTCTAGCCAGGGACCCTGGCTTGGTGGGTGTCTTCATCATGGTCCTTCAGAGCCCCAGTCCCCTATCAAGGGACACCAACTTCTTTCCACACTTCTTGTAGGGGGGACATCCAGGCCAGGCCCCACCAATGAGGGCCTGCCCTGTCCTCTACCAGAACCCTCTTCAAGTCTGGAGTCCTCCCAGTGATGTGGGCTAGGACCCCTTTGATGGGATCCCGCCCCCTGAGATGGACCGCCCAGAAGAAGCTCCCTAAAGGAGTCCCATGGCTGTGCCCTCTTCCAAGCCCCTTCTCCCACATCCTTCCCTGACCACAGGTCCCAAACTGACTCCCAGCACATTGTCTGTCCACTCCAGGGCCTGCGTGGAGAGCGTGGGGAGAAAGGAGAAACTGGAACCGCTGGTGCAGCCGGACCCCCTGGAGGGAAGGGGCCCCCTGGAGACGATGGGCCCAAGGGCAACCCTGTGAGTGATGCAGCGCAGAGACCCGATGCCTGGGTTCTTGCCCTGGCTCTAGAATGGGAGTGGGGTCTATAGGGTTGGGGAGTGGGGCTTGGGCCTGAACTCCTGGGTTGCTCAGCTGTAGAAGGTCCTCAGGCTAATTGATCTCTGTCTTTTCCAGGGTCCAGTTGGTTTTCCAGGGGATCCAGGCCCCCCAGGTGAAATGGGCCCCAGGGTAAGTGTCTCCCCCAAGGCTGTGGGATGGGAACCCTGCAGGCGGGGGCATGGGAAGGCGGTCTGGGCAGGGGTTAAAGTATAATTTGGCAGGCCTTGGAACCCTCCTAAATGTCCAGGCCCCCTTCACTCATCCCAGCTCCTGCCTCTGAAACACCTACCCTGATCAGACCACATTTTCCCCATGTCTTCCTCAACCGCAATCCCCATTCCCTAAGCTCCTTGCTCCCAAGTCTCCACTCCAGCCCTCCTAAACCCCACTCCCCAGCTCCCCTGTCTTCACTTCACTCCCTCAACCCCCTCCAACCCCTTCCCTAAGCTCCCCACCCTGCTGCCAGCTTCTCCTGCTCCCCCAAGACGCTCCAAGCCCCCCGCCCGGCTTCTCCTGCTTCCCTAGACACCCCAAGCCCTTCCCTAACCCCCTAGTCCCACCACTGGCTCCCACAGTCTCCTGAGCCCTTCTCTACCCACTCCCACCCTGCCACCAGCTTCCCCCTCCCCTGTGCCCTTCCCCGGCCACCGGCTTGCCTGTTCCCAAACTCGACCCCCCCGGGGCCTCCTTACTTGGCTGCCACGTGGAGTGACCCTGGCACAGGCTGAGGCTCTGGCCCTGAGCCTGCTGTGACTGTCCGAGCAGGCTCAGGGCAGGAGTTTTAAAAACTCCCAGGCCCTGCCAGAGGCAGTTTCCTGCTGGCTGGAAGACTGTCTTTTGGCCATGGCTGTTGGCTGCGCATGGCCCCTTGAGCCAGGCCTGGGGGAATGCACTGGAACGCTGCATTCAGGTGCATTTCTCTGTTTTCAGGGGGCCCAGAATGCTTTTCCCCCGTCCCAAGGTCCCTGGAACACCGTTCTGAAATGTTCTGGGTCACTTTAACCCCTGGCTGTGGGGGCTTGGTGGGCCTGGCTGGACCGTTGGATGTCTGGTACTTTGGCCCCAGTTGGGGTTTGGGGGTCCCCTCCAGTCAAGGCCTCCTGCTGACTCAGGGCTTGTTCACTCCCCTTTTCAGGGCCAGGATGGTGCGAAGGGCGAACGTGGTGAGGACGGGGAGCCTGGGCAGTTGGTGAGTGATGGATCTCCCCTGACATTGGGGATGGGCACCCCTCAGGGCCTCCCAACACTTTCGGGTCAGTCTCTGTGCACATCTAGTGTTCCAGATTGGATCCCACCTCTGGATTCCTTTCTTGTTGACTAGCCCCCTGAAACCCCTTTGCTGTTTTGGATTCCCTGCATCAAAGATCTAGATTGTGCCCATACCCAGTCTTCTCTGGTTTCTTCCTCTGGGTCTGGTCCCCATCTCTGACCTCTCCTATCCCTGATGTTCCAGATTGTCTCCCCAAATTCTCCAGGTTCCTCTCTCCTTGACATTTCGGCTGCCATTCTGATTCCAGCTCTCTCTTCTCTGTCTTCAGGGCTCTCCAGGTCCGACAGGAGAGAATGGCCCCCCTGGCCCTCCAGGGAAGAGAGTAAGTGATGGGTCTGTCTGCCCCCCATGTCACCCCGCCTCCTGCCATCTATCAAGAGCTTGGTCTCCCTGCATTATGGGGTGTGAGCAGTGCACCTGCCATCCCAGTCTCTGTGTGTGATGGAAACTCTTACTGGCACAACACAAAATTTCCCCCAACACCCATCCCCTCCATTGCTCTGAACCCTCACCTGTCTGCAGCCACTGATCCTGCCAACAGCAGGCAGTAGATGCACACTCTAAATCCAGCTCCCAGGAATCTCATTGCAGGGTGGCCTAGGGCTTGTGAAGCTGCCTCTGGTAACAAGGACAGAAAATTCCTTCCCTTCCTAGCTGCTAGCGAATCCCCCAGGCCAGAGTGTGGCTGCTAATGACAGGGGAACTGCTTACCCCAGGGACCCCTCCTGCCCCACACTTGGGGAACAGGCTGTGTCACACCCCTTGTTCACTCTCCTGTCTTGTCTCTCTGCAGGGCCCTGCAGGCTCCCCAGGCCCTGAGGGGCGTCAGGGTGAGAAGGGCGTGAAGGTGAGTGACTCTGGCTCCTCGGGGCCTCCCAGGGTGGCATCTTCTCTGTGAATGTCACATCATGCATCCCCTCGGTTGGACCCAGCTTGGGGACTTGCAGCCACAACCAGGCAGGTCATGATTCTGCCAAGCAAGGGGTCCTGTCCCATAATGCACTGAGGTTGATGTGACGCCCCCAGTGTGGAGTCCAGCTGAGGGGAGTCCCAGGGTGCTCTCTGGTCCCACCAGGGTTTGGTGACCCCAGGGAGCTCTGTCACTGCTGTGGCCATGTCAAACCTCCCACAATTTACTCTGCTCCTCTGTTCCCCAGGGTGAGCCTGGCGCAGTGGGCGCTCCTGGCAAGACTGGCCCGGTGGGGCCCCAGGGTCCTGCTGGGAAACAGGGGCCTGATGGGCTGAGAGGGATCCCTGGTTCAGTGGTAAGTGATGGCCAACCTGCACGCCAGCAGGATGCCTGGGTTCTCTCCCTGTCTGTGGGTGGGCAGGGTAGTCTGATAGTTATAGCAGGGGATGAAGGGTTGAAGCTGGGACACCTGGCTTCTCTCACTGGGTGTGGGTGGGCAAGGTGGTCTAGTGGTTAGAACAGGGGATGGAGGGTTGGGGGCTAGGACACCTGGGTTCGCTCACTGGGTGTGGGTGGGCAGGGTGGTCTAGTGGTTAGAGCAGGGGTGGAGGGTTGGGAGCTAGGACACCTGGATTCTCTCACTGGGTGTGGGTGGGCACTGGTCTAATGGTTAGTAGGGGCTTTGGGGCCAGGCTGTGTCCTGGATTGGAGTGGGTCTGTCCCCAGCTGTACCGTCCAGGTCTGTATTTGCCTCCTAGCTGGTGGCTCCCTGAGGCCCAGACCCACAGATGCTGGGTCAGGTCTCAGCTACCCCTGCTGTAAGTCCAGAACAGACTTTCCCTGATGCCAGTGATCTGCCAGGAGAGACCCTGCTGGCCTGTCCAGAGTGGTCAGCGAGTGGGATGCAGCATCTCCAGGCAGGGGAGTCTTAGAGCATGGGGGTGGGAGGAGGCAGGAGTATATAGCTGTGGCTAGCTATGAGCTGCTGTGTGCGTTGCTGTCCGGCAGAGGGAGCCAGGAGCAAGGGCTTTGCTATCTCTGGGCTGTGGGGAGCAGCAAGGGGGATGTTTGGGGCAATGATGAGCTGTAACCTTGGCCCTCTGTTCTGCGCAGGGAGAACAAGGCAAGCCAGGTGCGACAGGCCAGACGGGCCCCCCGGGACCTGTGGTGAGTGTGACTCTGCTGGCCCCTGCTTCAGTGTTCCCTGCCTGGGGACCCTCTGCCCCTCTCCGCCTAACTGGTCTGCTTGTGTCTCCTTGCAGGGCCCCCCAGGGCTGCCCGGCCTCAAAGGGGACTCAGGACCCAAAGGAGAGAAGGTGAGACTGGGGTGCACGAGGGGCATGAACACACAGGGTGGAGGTGATAGAGGACCAGCAAGTGTGCTGCAATGTACCACACTGTGTAGGGCAGCATAGCGCTGCACACAGGGTGCACAAGTGTGGGTGGATGCACAGAGATGGGAGTGCCCGCAATATGCACATCACGAGTGTGGCACAAGTGATGCACAAGCATGTGTGAGTGAGACATGTCAGTACAGCAACCCATGAATGTTGCTGGCATGCATGGCCCACTGTCAGCATGTGGGGCACAAGGGGGTGTGAAAAGAACCCACATCCTGCCCTGGGCATTGACCCCACACACAGACCCATCGATGCGCCCTGTGTGGACTGACACACCCAGCATGCAGCCCGTCTATCTGACATGCAGCCCTTGATGCCATGTCCAATCTGTCTCTCCTGCACTGATTGCTTGTTTTTCCCCAGGGCCACCCTGGTCTGATTGGTCTGATCGGGCCCCCGGGCGAGCAAGGGGAGAAAGGAGACCGGGGTCTGCCTGGCCCACAGGGCTCCGTGGGCCCAAAAGGAGAAACTGTGAGTATGGGGGGCAGATCTCTTTAAATCCAGACCTCCTGCCAAAGCGAAACTGCAGTGTGGGAGCAGTGGAAACTAGTGGTTAGAGAGGGGCAGGGCTCCTGGGTTCTAATCACTGCTCTAACATGTCTCTGAGTGTGCGGGTTGGCGTGGTGAGCTGGGCTGCCCCGGGGGAGGCTGTGTTGGTCCCAGTGTGGACAAGGCAGGGAAATGTGGACACCCCTGTGAATTTTGGGATGTGATGTGTTAATCACAGATCCCCTGGTCTTGCTCTAATTTCCTTCTCTCTTTTCACCCCTACAGGGGATCCATGGTGCTGCTGGCCCCATTGGCCCTGCTGGGCCCCCAGGACTTCCTGTGAGTGACCTCTGACCTATCCTGTATTGCTGATACCCTGCTCCTCCCTCTGCCACATGGGTCTGGGCATCACCCCACTTCCTGCCTGAGTATCCCCTGTAATCCACTCCTCCCAGCCATGTGTCTGGGTGTGTCCCCGTCCTGGCCCCAGTAACATGGCTCGTCTCCTGTCTCCTGCCTTCACCCCTGTGTCTGGGCACCCCCAGTGACCTACCCATGATGCTCTGGGGTGCAATCCAGCCTGGGGGACTCTGTCACTGCCTGCCCCACAGCCTGGAGTGCCTTGCTGCTGGAGCTGCCAGCCTGGACCCCCCATGACTAGCCCCCAGCGTGCAGGTCTCCCTCCTCTGAGGGTCAGATAGAGCCAGCAACTGCCAGCCACACACAGCTCCTGCCCAGCTGCCACCAGCCTGGGTTATTGCTGTGCTGACCCCAGCCTGCCCTCCAGACTGTGTGTTGTGCGCGGCCAGCCCTCTCCTGGACTAACACTTAGGGCAGAGCCATTGCCCTAGGGTTACTACGTGGGGGCTGCCCCTGAAGGAGTTACCCACCCACCTCACCACATGGGCTCAGTGGCACTGACCCAACGAAGCACATTCATTAACTAACAGGAGATTCTTGGTAAATCCCAGTGACAATGCGTTGAAGTCAGACCCAATCACTAGGTGGATAAAGACAAAACGCTGCCTACGAGGAACTATAACGAACCAGATGTGGCTCCTGGGGCAGTCCTTACCATGGGTCCTGGTTAGGGTTACCAAACATCTGACAAAAGGAGGACATGTCCTGCTTTTTGCCCTCACATTCTTCATCCTCCAGGCATTTTTAAAAAAATTTCATTTTGTGTGACTTTTTCACTATGCTGGGTGCCCTGAATGCCAGGAAAGCCTTCTGGCAGGGCCCTTTAAAAATAGCAGAGTGTGCCAAAAATCGGAGTTCTTCCAGTGCCTTCCTCTGCCAGCTCGGGGGGCTGCAGTGGGTAGGAGCAAGCCCAGCCACTCCTCTCCTCTTTCCCTGGAGCCTGGGGAGGCCCTTCCCCTACAAGCCCAAGCAGCGCGTGCCCCCTCTCTTTCTTGCTGGGGACAGCGCTGTGCTTAGCCTTTGACCCCAGCCCAGGCTCCCACGGTGGCTGAATCTCTGGAGCAGGCCCCTTCTCGACCCTGCCCCACCAGTAAGGAGGCCTGGGCTGGGAAGGGTTTGGGCCTTGGGGACAGGTGTTTGGGGAGGCAATGGCTGGTATGGTGATGGGGCAGGCATTTGGGGGGTAGTAGCTGTGGTGGTGGGTCAGGCATTTGGGGGCAGTTAGCTATGGTGGGGGGTCAGGCATTTGGGGGCAGTTAGCTGTGATGGGGGCAGTTGTTTGGGGGGGGCAGTAGCAGGGGTGGGTGAAGGCTCCAATGTCCTCCTTTTCGTACTTCCCTGTCCTTGTTTTGTGCTTTGGTATCTGGTAACCCTAATCCTGATAGTGTTGCTGGCCATGTGCCAAGGTGGGATCTGCCCCGAGGCCAGCAGCTATTTCCTTGGGGGACTGGAGGTGAGAGCATGGGACAAGGAGTGAAAACATGGAGTGTTTCCTTCATTCTCCCTGGGCAATTCATATTACTTTGTGGACCCTAGGTACTGCTCTGTCCCGTGGAGCCAGGAGCCGTAGTGTCTGGGGGAGAGCTGTCCGGCTGCACTTTGCTCTGGCCAGCTCGCTTCCTGCCTTGTCTATGCCAGAGTCTGGCCCCTTGTCAAGTGCCAGCCTTGGACAGCCCTTTTTTGTGGGTGTCACATGTCCTTTGTCAGTGACAAACAGCTTCTGCCACCTCCCCAGATGGCTCAGGCCACTGCACGCCCATCACAATTCCCACCTGCACCCAGAGCTGCGCATACGGCATAGCCCTACACATCTGCCCACTAGGTCGCTGACTGGCTATTTACAGGTTTGCGCCAGGCATATGGGTCCTGACTGCTACCCTGAGGTGTGGGGTGTGAGTGCAGGAGTGTGCCCTAGCACAATGCCCATCCCGCTGTTTGAGGCTGCCAGTGCCCTCCACGTGCTCCCCTGGTCCGCCACCCCTAGTGTCTCTGATCGTCTTGTTGTTGCTTTGCAGGGCCCAGCCGGTCCCAAGGGTGCGAAAGGAGCCACGGTGAGTGCTGGTGGGATGGTGCCCCCAGTGGGGGCCTCTATTCCCCCAGGCCAGCATGCATGTTGCTAACATCTCTGTTCTCTCTCCAGGGACAAGCCGGCCCCAAGGGTCAGCGTGGCGTCCCTGGCCCCCCTGGACACCCGGTGAGTGAACCCCCAACACTGCTTCCCTTGAACCTACTGATAACCGCCATCCAGGCCCTGTCTACCAGCTGTTCCCCTCTGCACCCTCATCCCTCACTTACAGCATCCCACTTACCTCGCCTGGACCCCCCCACTGACTATGTCATCCCACGCAGGGTCCCCCCGGGGAGGTCATCCAGCCACTGCCCATCCAGCTGCCCAAGAAGAGCAAGCGGTCGATTGACGCCAGCCAGCTGCTGGACGAGGAGGACGAGGGGATGGTGTCGGATGGGGTGCCCCATGGCAGCCATGTGGGTGGCATGGAGGAGATCTTTAGCTCCCTCCACTCCCTCAAGCAGGAGATCGAGCAGATGAGGCACCCAATGGGCACCCAAGACAACCCAGCCCGCACCTGTCAGGACCTGCTGCTCTGCCACCCCGACTTGCCTGATGGTGAGTGCAGGGGATTGCGCTGGGCCTGACCCAGATGGAGAGTGTTAGGGTGCTGTACTACGGGGAGCAGGGCAGTATGGGGGCTCCCCATTGCCTTAGGGTTGCACTGGGGGCTGCACTGCAGGGAGCTGGAAGGAGAAAGTTGGGGGCACTGTCCCTGTGCAGTCAGGGCTACCCTATGGCCTATTTGTGGTGATAGGGTCTGGTGCTACCAGCATGGCCAGTGGGAGAGGGGACAGAATTAAGAGGTTTGTTTGTGCACTGACCCCACCTCAGGCGAGTACTGGATCGACCCCAACGAGGGGTGCTCTCGGGATTCCTTCAAGGTGCGCTGCGACTTCACAGCTGGCGGGGAGACCTGCCTCTTCCCCACTAAGGAGACACAGAAGGTGAGCAGGATGATGGGAACAGTGGGTGCTGGTGGCCAGGACTCCTGAGTTGTCTTACTGGGTTGCGGGATGGGAGAGCGATGGGTCTGGTGGTTAGAGCAGGTGGGTCTGGGAGCCACAACTCCTGGATTCTACACTGGCTCTGGTAGGGGACTGAAGTCTGGTTGGTCAGAGTGGGTGGGTCTGGGGGCCACAACTACTGGGTTCTCTCCTGGCTCTTGGGGGGCAGCGGAGTGGGGTCTGGGGGTGCGGACTGCTGGGTTCTCCACTGGCTCTGGTAGGGGAGTGGGGTCTGGTGGGTTAGAGCCAGGTATTGGTGGGGTAGTGCCTGGGAGCCAGGACTCCTGGGTTCTATCCTGTTACAACAAGACCAGGATGCTGCTGTCTGGCTTTGGAGATAGAGCAGCTGTGATTGGCTGAAGGGTGAATATAATCTCAACCTGGCCCATGTTCCCAGCCAGTGTCAGTGCGAGTGGGGCGCACCCCTCTGCCTTGTGTCATGCCTCTCCTCAGCCCCGTCTCTCTGGGTCTCCCCTTCTAGGTCAAGATGTCGGCGTGGGAGGGGGAGACGCCCCAGAGCTGGTTCAGTGAGTTCCGGGAAGGCAGCAAGGTGAGAGCGCAGCCAGCAAGTGTGTCCTGCATCCAGAAACACCAGCAGGGTCACCCTGACTGCTGGGCTGGTCCCAGGGAACCTGCCTCCCCATAAGGCACCCTGAACCACTTGAATGAGTCACAGAGTCGGACTTCGGGCCCAAGAATGTGTGTCGGCCAGGACCAGTCTGCCCATAGAGACAGAGGGGGCTGGCCAAGAGCTGAGGCAGGGGGCAGAGCCCAGCCCCTGGACTGGCCTGTCCTGCCCGCAACTCAGGCTGGGTCCCCACCCACAGTGCCACTCCCTACTTGTGGCAGAACCCAGCACCTGCAGCCAGGGGTGAGGGGGCATCAAAATCCCCCTGGCTTAGGGTGCCAGAAGACCTTGCACCAGCCCTCGTGTCAGCAAATCCCACCCACTATCTTGCCCTGCAGGGTCCAACACTGGCCCCCGCTGGGGTCTACAGCAGTCTCTGCTGACCACATACCCCTCCAGCTAATGTCTGTTAATCCATCCTTCACTCATCTGTTGTTGCATCGCCCATCCCAACTGGCCTTTTCTGCCCTGGGGGGTGTATCAGTCCACCCTAGGTCCTCATCTTCCATGCTCCTGGCCTCTCCATCCATGCCGAGGCGCTGCGGGGGCAATCGCTCTTGCCCTAGATCCTGGCACTTGTGGCCAGGGGTGGGGAGTGGGGGGCTGTGACGGAGTTCCCAAGGAGTCTCTCTCCGATCCCCTCTGCCTCGGCTGTTCAGGAGTTTGAGAAGGTGAAGCTCTCTCTCTGCATTGCCCTGGGCTCACATGTCAGCTTCCAAGTCCAGCCTCAGAGGGTCCAGTTGTGCCCTGTCTGGGCTCCCCTGGTAGTCCTGATCAGCAGTGACTCTCAGCCGTTTTGGAAGTCAGAGGGTTCATTAGCAATCCAGTTCATACAGAAATAAGGGCAGTAGGTCTCAGCTTCACCAGGAAATATAGCAGTGAAACCCCAGGAAATTAGAGCTACCCCCTAGGGAAGGGTCCTACCTCTTGGACCCTCATTTCCTTACTACCTCTTCTTCCCTTTGGTCCTTTTTTCTCTTCCCGGTCTCTGCCAAAACCCCACCCCTGGTCCAACCAGCTGGAACCTGGCAGCAGGGGTCCCAGGTACAGGTTGCTAAACACTTCCCTCCGCCCCCTAGTGGCTCAGCTACATATCATCCACCTGTGTCCCATCACCAGAAAAGAAAGGAAAACAAGGTCATCACCCCTGACATCCCACATTAGCCAAAGAAGTTTCCCACTTCATCACAGGAGTGCAAAAATCCCCCTGGCCTAGGGTGCCAGAAGACCTTACGCTAGCCCCGGTGTCAGCAAATCCCACCCAGTACCCCCTCCCCCCGCAGGGTCCAACACTGGCCCCCCGGGGTTTATAGGGGTATCTGCTGACCACCCACCCTAATGTCTGTCCATCCATCCTTCACTCATCTGTTGTTGCATCGTCCATCCTGACTGGCCTTTTCTGCCCTGGGAGTGTATTTGTCCACTCTAGTTCCTCATCCTGCATGCTCCTGGCCTCTTCATCCATGCCCAGCCCCGGGGGGGTGAATGGCTCTTGCCCGAGATCCTCACCTCACCCCTACTCACAGACTCTCATCTGTCAGTCCCATCCATCCACCCGTCCTGGAACCTGCCCCGTCCCAAACCTCATCTGACCTGTCAGTCACCTGCTAAATCAGTCTGCCCATCTCTGTGTCTGTCTGTCTGAGGAGACGGCTTCATATCAGGGAGAAATCTGTCTGTACCTCTGTCCATCCCCCTCTCCTCAGAGCTGTCCCTCCATCTGTCCTTGGATCTGCCCAGCCATCACTTCTTCACTGCAGAGTGCAGATCCTGGTCCATACTGAATGCCCCCCCGATGACCTCGCCCCCACTGATTGGGGGTGGCTGCTGGTGGGTCTCCCCTGACCCTGTCTCTCTCCCCCACAGTTCTCATACATGGACGCGGACGGGAACCCTGTGAGTGTGGTGCAGCTCACCTTCCTGCGGCTGCTCAGTGTGGCTGCCCGGCAGAACTTCACCTACCATTGCCAGCACTCAGTGGGCTGGCACAGCGTTGCCTCCAAGGGCCACCAGCGCGCTCTGCACCTCCGGGGTGCCAACGAGGAGGACATGAGCTATGACACCAGCCCCTATGTCAAGGCTCTCAGTGATGGCTGCGCGGTGAGTGGGGCCAGGGAGACGCATGGGGAGGGTTGTGAATTGGGGAGGAGCAAATGGAAGCAGGGAGGGATGGGGGTGGGCAGAGACAGAGGGACATGCCCTGTGGCGGAGGTACTGGAGGAGGGGGTGAATAGACAGAGGTTTGGGGAGGGGTGGATGGATGGACAGATAGATGACGAGGGCTGGTAGATACACTAGGAGGGACAGATGAACAGACAGTGAAGGACAGACAGGTACAATAGGAGCTGGTGGGGTGGGGTGGATGAGCAGAGACAATAGGATTGCATGATAAAGACTGACAGAAGGACGGCTGGATCGATAGACATGGTAGGGTGGAGCAAGGGAAGGATGGATGGACAATACACTAGGTCTAGGAACAGACAGACAGAGATAAGCAGAGGGACACATTAGGTTCAGGGACAGACAGACAGACACATGGCTACATCAGGTTTAGCAATAGACAGAGGGATGCACCTGGTTCAGCGCAGATGGATGGATACAGAAGGTTTAGGAATAGACCGACAGATGGATGGATGCAGTAGATCCAGAAGCAGGTGGACACATGATGTTCAGGGGCAGAGAGATGGATGAACCAGAGTTAGGAGCAGACAGACAGATGGATGCCCCGAGTTCAGGAACAGAGAGGCAGGGCCAGGGCCAGGCAGACACACAGCTGGAAGTATGGCTGGGAATGCAGGAGGAGCAAGGCTGGGGTCTAAGCTGGGAGTGGTGGGAGAAGCCTGGGTACCCACAAAAAGAGAGATCCCATAGGGAACGCCTGCCCTGGAGCCTGCTGACCCTGCTGCTGCCTTGACTGTTTCCCATGCTCCTTCCTCACAGCTGCGGAAGGGCTTGGCTAGGACAGTGCTGCAGGTGAACACACCCCGTGTGGAGCAGCTCCCCCTGCTGGATGCCCGCTTCCCAGACTTTGGCCAGCCCAAGCAGAAGTTTGGATTTGAGGTGGGACCTGTCTGTTTCCTGGGCTAGGACCAAACGCCCATGAACCCTGCCCTGATCTCTGAGGAACGTCTTGGTGTGGCCCAGGCCCCGACCCTGAGCAGTGAAGCTACGGGGCCCACCATCCCCCTGGAGGGTTGGACACAGCATGACAATCCATAGCCGCTACGACCTCACCGCCCACTCCAGCTGGGACCAGGGACCGGAGAGAGACACCAAAGAGAATCTGTCTGTTTTAACGTGGACCCCTGAGCCAGGGCCCCTCCCTGCTCCTCCCAGAATCCTCTGCGTCTTGTCTCCTAGGATGCCCCAGCTATCTCCCTCAGAGACTGTGGGCCATAGTTCCCAGAATCCCACAGTGTGTACCCTCTGTATATCCCAGAGTCCCCTGCACCACATCCACCAGCTCCCTTCAACTGTAACCGCAGACTTGAGTCACCCTGAAATGATGGAACTGACCCTCCCATTTCTCCTTTGAAGGGGGACCAAAGTCATTAATCTCTACTTCACATGGGGAGCCAGCCCTAGATAATTAAAGGCAGCAGGGCCACTGTTTCTCCTGTGATGGTCAATATTGTGGATAGATGATGTGGGTTAACATCAGCTAAACCCAGCTCTCATCCCTCCTGGGCTGCTACTGTCACAGAGATAACAACCCTCATGCTTCAGGGCACAAGCTGGACTCTGGGGGTGGGGGTCAGGAAGAAACATCTTCATCGCCAAGCATTTATTTAATGACTGGTTTAGTCATGTTCCATGCAAAAATTGCCCTCCTCTGTAGGGTTCTTGCCCTACAGACAGGAAGCCAGGCTGGGTAGGTCCATCCGTGGGGATTCCTGTACTTAATTAATTCCTATCAGCAGGGATCCAGTCCCCCTCCCACCCAGGTTAATTCGTGTCAGAGGACGACACCTTAGTATCAATGCAGTTCCCATCTCTCCTCCTCCCTGGTGTGTGTTAGTGTTCATTTCAGCAAGGTTTCAGTCCCTTCCCCACTGGACTAATTACCAGTAATACCAAAAGAGCAGACCCCATTAACATCAAAGCCTTCACCAAACTCTCTTGTGGAAGAAGATGCAGAGTGACAAGAAGGACGCTGTGTTTATATGGCTTTAGTTTTAAATTAATTCTATTATTTAATGGAGTGGAGACAAACAAGGGTCTGGTCCCTGCCACAGTGCAGATTGTGAATCCCAAACTAGCTGGCACCATCCAGTGCAAAGGGGCCGATCCCAGAGCTCAGGGGAGAAAAGCCAAATTCATGTCCTTGATGCTGTCAGACAAATGTTCAAAGGGGCAGCTGGCCTTGCTTTTCAGTTGTCTGAAAAGCCACAAGTGCCCCTGGTGCTGAGCCGGCAGCCTGTGTAAGGTTTGTAAGTATTTTTGGAGTTGTATTGTAATATATAATCTATAATTTTGCTGCTTTGCAGGGTTGTTACTTTTGTTGCCTCATCTCTTTGATTGCCTGCCAACCCTCTCCCAGACCTTGTCCTTCTCATGTGCTTTTCTCCACACTGGGATTGTTTTGGTTGCTTTATTTTTTTCACCCACTATGACAATACCTGCCCCTCTTGCACCGTGCATGGTCAGGCTGTGACTGCAGCAGTAGATTTCAGCTGCCTACGATCTCCAAGCCCAGCCCAGTGTACTGCAGCCTGGGACTGCACACGAACGTTCGCTGGGGTGCCAAGGTTTTGTCGCTGGATGCTGCATCTGATTCTGGTCTGCCTGGGGCTGAGCGATGAACTCAGGCTGCTCCCAGAGTGGAGTGGGGCTGCAGGGGCTTGAGAACAGATTTATCAAGAGACGGGGGGGCGCCAATTGTCATATGTTGAATCTTTGCAATAGTTCATATGCATGAAAGCACAGAGGAATCTGTGCCTGTTGAATGGCTTTATAGGAAACTTTAAGAACCAGCTCAAACTGTCTGAGCTAATGTTCTAATGGTCTAACTCTGGTACTAGGACAACAGGTGAGCTGGATTACAAATGATGCTAGAGTAAATACACAACATATTCCCCCTGTGACCTGGGCGTCCTGGGATAACCACCTGAATGTGCAAAAATCAGGGCAGGCTGCAAAACTCCGAGCCAAACTCTCCTAACACTGACAGGTAGTGTTGCGCAAAAAGAGCACCCAAGATCTTTTCAAGGGG
The DNA here is from genome assembly GCA_007922195.1 of Podocnemis expansa. NCBI lineage: Eukaryota > Metazoa > Chordata > Testudines > Podocnemididae > Podocnemis > Podocnemis expansa. The sequence goes on along the minus strand of ML682207.1, from coordinate 18,539 downwards.
GAAAGACAATATACCACATTTATTACAAATAAGTAAGGATAGTAAAAAGCAGTCACATACACACAAGTTCTGCAGTCTGGTATGATATAATTGCCAGTCCTAAGCTGGGCACAGGAGGGAGCCAAGCCTCTGTTGGTCGTGTATCTGATGCTCCAAGATAAGGCTACCAGATACCAAAACCGGGAAAGGAGGACAGGGAAGTAGGAAAAGGAGGACATTGGAGGAGACATGGAGAAAATGTATTAATGTCATCTTTTTCTGTTTTTAGGGGGCTCTGGGACACTTTCCCCTAAAAATGGGGTGTTCTGGGGTGTTCCAGCATCCTTTAACCCCTGTTAAGCAAAAAGCCAGACAAAATCATGTATTTTTAAAATGCCTGCCGGACAGAGGACGTGAACGTAAAAAGGAGGACATGTCCTTCTTCTGCCTGACATCTGGTAACCCTACTCCAAGATGACAGTTTCAGAATGAGATCCAAAGTTTTCATGTTCTTACCCATCTTTTATACTTGCTGGCTCTTATGTTGGTCTATGGGATTTGCTCTATCATGTTCCTGTGAGAGTGGCTTGCACATCTACTTTACATACAGACAGTCCTGGGTTCAAACCCCAGGGGGCTGGGCTAGATGATCTCATGAGCTCCCTTCCAACCATCTGATTGTATTCTGTTGGTCACCAGTCACTTGCAGGCTTGATTGTATTTTGTTCTTTTCTTTCTGGGGTGGCTCGTTCTGTTTGCTTTAATCAGAGATGTCTGCATTGTTCAGCCAGTTAGATGGTACTTGTGCTTCATCAGGACAGGGTGGCAGTTGAAACCGGTTCCCTTCACACACACACCCTTCATTCACACATTCAAATTAACGTACACAGCATATGCCTAAACCAGGTTTCATCAAGTATACAAAATGGAGTACAATGTTTGAGCAGGAGTTCCAAACTGACGGTATGGAGTCTTGTTGGACATTGGTTATAATGTCTATTACCACAGGTTTACAAAATTATTTACTTATGACACTGAAGGCCATATACACATTAACTAACATATACTTTAAGGGTAAATGCAATTCATTTTCTATCTGTGTCCCTACAGTGGTTCTGAAACCAGTCACCTGATCAGCAGCAAATCATGCTTCTGATTCCCCACACCGTCATCACCAACTATAACAAAACATTCACTGCACATCAGCTCCTGTGGTCCCCATCTAGGCACTGTGTCTCTTAAAGAAATAAAACGGTTCTCCCAACTCTAAGGGTCCAGCCACATTAGCCAGAACATTATAGGCTTGGATCTAACCCAACATATCACACTACCAACAAATCCTTTTAAGGGTTTAATATCAAAAGAAAAGAAACAAAATAGGAGAGACATTAAAGGTCAAGTCAAGTCAAGTCAAGTCAAATCATAGGGCTGGAAGGGACCTCAAAGTGACTCACATACATACAAATGATTTAGAGTCCAAGTAATGCTGGTCCTCGGAAGAATTTGAAGTTTGCAGTTTTGCTCAGCACCTGGATGAGCCTCAGTCTTTTGTCCATGCTCAGGGGAATAGATCCAGAGAATAGATGGATGTTGGTTGTATGCTGGAAACTGAAGACAAAATGGAGTTGGGGCTTTTATCAGCTCTCTCCTTCCCCATGTTGTGTGGAGTTTTGCAACTCAACATGGACTTGAGTCACATGATCAGTCTGGGTGACTCATTGACTAGGTTTCTCCTGAGGCCCATTTACCTGTGGTTTTCTTAATAGGTCATTAAGTAGACAATGACTGTAGACATGTTGTCTGGGGTGTTTTCCAGAATCAAATACATTGAAACACAGCAATAAGAAACATTTCCTAACTTTTGCTACAGATATGACAACTACACAAAAACAAAGAAACATTCTAGCAAGTTACAGCCTTTCTATTGATACTAAACATGGTATAGCTCCTATGGATTAATGTAATTTTAAAATGCTGTTACGAAAAATAACTGAGTGGTCTCCTAAATCCAGACAACATCACACTTCCCCCACAGTGGAAACACCTCCCCCCTTTAATGGACTTTGCACTAAACTAGGAAATGAGGGTACAGTGCCTCATTTCCAGGCTATACCCTAGGGATTATTCTGCCCTATAACATGGAATTGCCTTTAGGCATCTATCCAGCTGTTGAGGAGGCCTTCTCTCTCCAGGTAGATTATGGTGGACTTCCAGTGTTCTTCCACCAAGGTATTACTGGTTCTGGTCTTACAATGGGTTCAGGGACTATAGCTCAAACAGAGGATGTTGCATCTGGTCAAACAGCGGATAAGGCTGTATGTGCTGCAGAGGTGGATGGAAAAGGAGAGTCAGGGGTGGGTGACTCTTGACTTGATGGTATCTCACCTCCTCCCCATGGTGAGGTTATGCAGTTCAAGCTGGGATGTATCCTTGGGACATGAATGACCTGGCAGCAACTGATCTATGTGCCACCGCCAAGTGAGCCCATCTGTCGTCTGGACAGCGAAGGAAACAGGTCCTGTCTGGGCGATGACTGTAGCAGGGACCTGTTTAGCTCCAGAAACATAGTTCAAAGCTAAGAGAAACTGTTCAAGACTAAACGTTTGGTCTTTTGCCGTCTGTGCAAGCCAGATGACTTGGTTCTGCTGTTGGTGTGTTGTGTTTAGGGTGGTCTCAACCAGTGTTCCCTCTAATTTTTCATAGTCCATGTGCATAAAAAATTTATTCTGTGCAAATTTTTGGAACCAGTGTCCAAATTTGTGCACACTCCAGTGAGTGTGACCAAATATTTGGTGAATCAGATTGTAATCCATCTCCCATTTATGAGTAGAAATTAAAAAATATTAGCACTGTTAAATTTTTTTATGCACGCTTTATTTTGTTGTGTGCGCAGTGTTCATGATCTGTGTGCACATGCGCGCACACGCATAGCTTAGAGGGAACATAGGACCAAATCAAAGCAAATGCCAACTCTTATCCCATCATTAGGAAAGCTGGAGACGCTTTGATCATAGCCTGAAAGGTGTTTCTGTAGGAGGGTAAGAAGGTGTCCTGATTCTTCTGAATGGACAAATGTCCTTCTGCAGATTTTATAGCTTGTTTCATTGTCTTCACAACCCTGTCAGTTAATTCATTTGTCGACATGATATGGTGCTGACGTGATGTGATGTATTCCATTTGCCTTCATAAAATATTCAAACTCCTGGGAAACAACAGGGGCGTCACTGCCCCAGGAAGGGACCTGGCCAGGGAGAGGGCCGGAAGCTGCTGCATGCTGCCGCGGGTGGCTGGGCCCCACATCCCCAGCCAGGGATGGGGCCGGAGCAGCCGCTACTGCTGCAGGCGGCCGAGCCCCAGATCCCTGGCTGGGGACGGGGTCAGGGCCAGGAGTGGCCTCTGCGGCCACAGGCAACTGAGCCCCGGATCCCCACCTGGGGACAGGACTGCTGCGGCCCCGGATCTCCAGCCTGACCGGGGGGGGGGTGCCAGACCCGAGGCACTGGCGCCAGGATTCGGGGCACGTGCCCAGCACCAGCGACGCCCCTGGGAAACAGTCTGTGGTCCACTGTCACTCGCATGTTGTTCTGGCAGACCATGATGACTGAAGACTCCATGCAGTTTCCATATAGTGCTTTCAGTATTACAGAGACTTCTGGCCATTTAGAATAGGCATCAGCAACAACTAGGAATATTTTTCCTTTGAACGGTCCAGCAAAATCAACACAAATATGCTGCCATGGGTAAAGAGAGGCCTGCTGAGGTGTGTTCCTTACATTCTGACATAAAATGCAAACCCTAGCTTTCTCTTCAATGGCACTGCCCGGGCCAGGCCACTAAAAATAGCCCCATGTAATTTCTTTCATGCACGCTGTGCCACACTGACCTGAATGTAGCTGTTCCAAAAATTGTGATCTCAGTAATGGTGGAATAAAGATGCACATCCCCAGCAACAAACAACCAGTTGGAACTGATAACTCCATCCTCCTGGGTCTGTAGGGAAGGAGGTCGGGTGTGACCAGAGTCCTGTAGAGATGTTCCATGCATAACTAGGTCCATGACTTGAGACAGTATTGGGTCAGCACAAGTTGCTATCTTTACTTGAGTAGCAATAATGGGTGTGTTCTCTACTGGCTCAAAGTATATTTCTTTCTGGCCAATATCTTGATGTTTAACTGGTAAAGGTAGCCATTAAAGACTATCTGCATAGCAGTGCAGAGAGGATTTCTGATATTTGATTTCATATGTGTGTCTGGAAAGAATCAATGCTCATTGTTGTGTACAACTAGCAGCCAATTGTGGCATGCCTGAGTGTGGTCCAAAAAATTGATGTGAGCGGTTGATGGTTAGGAAGAAGTGTGAACTTCCTTTCAGTCAGCTACTGGTGAAATTTCTGAATGCTGAAAACAATTTCCTATGCTTCACGTTCGATTTAGGCATAGCTAGTTTCTCCCTTGCTTAAGGTGGGTGAGGCAAAAGTGATGAGTCTTTCCTCTCCTGAACATATGTGTGACAACACTGCCCAGACTCCGTAAGGGGAGGCATCACAGGACAGCTGTAGGGGTAAGGATGGATCAAAATGTGTCACAACCCTTGAATTTAGCAACTCATGTTTAACTTTGTTAAATGCAACATTGCAGGATTCAGTCCACTTCCAGCCCTTGTTCTGGAAGGGGCTCATGTAGGGGTTTCAGGAGTGTCGTTAAGTGTGGAATTAACTTTCCATAATAGTTCAGTAACCCTAGAAAAGAGTGAGGTCGGCTTATGTTCTGAGAAGAAAGAGCTTCCACAATAGCTTTGACTTTTGTTGGAAACTTACAAAGGCCAGCAGCATCTATGATGTGCCCCAAATATTCAACAGAGGGCTGGAAAAATTCATGTTTGTCTCTGCAGAGTCATAGGCTGTACTTGTCCAGTCTTTATAGGTAGCCTTGAAGTTTGTAAGATGATTCTCCTCATTCTTGCCAGTGACCAGGACGTCACCAAGATAGTACTGCACTCCTGGTATGCCACTCAAGATCTGTTCTGTTGCCCTCTGGAGCAAAGCTAGAGCTGACATTATTCTGAAGGGCAAGCAACAGTATCAGAACAGCCCCTTATGTGTTACAGATGTGCATAAATGAGAAATCCCAACAGCTGTTGACTATCGTAAATACTCTTGACTCAAATCAATCTTACTGAATTGGTCCACCAGCCAAGCCAGCAAAGATGTCATTGATATGGGGAAGAAGGTATTGCTCTGCACATATCACTGGTGACCTTATGGTGACCTTAACGGTGACCTTAAAATGTCCACAAATCTGAATGGAGCCATCTTTCTTCACTGCTGGAATGACTGGTATCGCTCATTGGCTGTGAGTAACTGGTACCGAAACTCCATCTTTGACTGGGTGCTCCATGTCTACTTCACCTTTTGGTTGGATGGCACATGGCTCCATTCTGGCTTTCAGACATTTTGGTTAGCTGTCAGGCTTAATGTTTACTTCACTGTGATTCCCTGCATGCTGTCCAGGTCCTCTCCAAGAACAGCAGCAGTGTGTTTCTCCAATAAAGCTGGCAGACCTGTTTCTTCTTTAATCATTCTATGCCCTTCTGCCAAATTCAGCTGGATCCTCCTAAGGCATGATCTTCTCATTAAATCTGGTAATTGCCTTCCACCACAAACAGTGGCAATTTTGCTGTTTGTCCATTGACCTCCACCTTAACATCAGTGGTGCCCAACATGGGGATGGTGTCTTCAGTGTACATCTTCCAAATGATTTGAGTGAGCTTAAGTGGAAGATGCATTAACTTCTTTTTATACATGGTGTTGGAAACTGCTGCACCAGTGTCCAGTTCCATCCATACAGGTTTTTCCTTCCAACAGCGAGCTCACCTAGTATTCATGTGAGTCAACTGTTGTGGACAAGATGTTGAATGATCCTTCATCTTCTGACAGGATGTCACTTTGATAATCCTGAGTCTGCCCTACTACATGTAGATTTTTGTTTTGGGTCTGACAGACTACGGGCTTCTTTTCTCTGGTTTGCCTATTCTGTTTCGTCCATCTTTCTTTTGTTTGCAGACATGCTCGATGTGCCCTTTTTTGCCGCTTAGCCAACACATTAGCTCTTTACACCAGCACTTCAGTGCATGGTGACCCGGCTTTCCATACAAGTAACATTCCTGCCTCCCCAGTGCCTTGTGGGTCAGTTCTGGGGACACCTTATGCACTTCCAAGGGGGCAGCTGTGTTAGTCTAGTTCAGCCACAAGACTCCTTGGCTATGTTCACACACAGAGGGCTTGTGTCAAAACAAGACGTTTCGAAATAAGCTTTTTCAAAATAAAGAGTTATTTTGAAACACCTTATTTCGAAAGACAAAAACAGCCTCTTCAAAATAAGGGTGCAAAATCGCACGTCCACAGTGTGGACGTGCTATTTCGCTTGGGGAGGGGACTGCAGGCACCCGCAAGGTGAAGCCGAGCCGCACCTCACCCCGTGGGTGTCTGCAGGGGGCTGCAGGCACCTGCGGGGTGAAGCGGAGCCACGTGCCTCACCCCGGGAATCCCCGGTGCCCTCACCCTGGCCCTTGCAGTGGGGGGCTGAGCAGGGCGCCCCTGACCCTGCGGCAGTGTTTCCGGGCAGCCCAGGCTTTCAAGCCTATGGGGTGAGGCACGCGGCTCCGCTTCACCCCGCGGGTGCCTGCAGCCGCCCTCTGCCGGCCAGAGGACACCCCTCAGCACCCTGGCCAGGGTGCTGAGGGTTCCCAGGACAGGGTGCTGAGGGGGTAGCCCTTCCTCCCAGGGTGCTTAGCACCAGGGGTGTCGCTGGGGTGGGGAGCGACCTGGGGCACAGGCCCAGCCCCCACCCCCAGCAGGCAGCCCTCACCCCCTGGCCTGGGATAGGGCCAGATAGAGGCCGCACTGCCACTGGCAGGTAGGCTGCGGTGCGGCACGGCGCAGCGCGGCGTGGCGCGGCCCAGCCTGGCCCGGCCCGAAGGAGACCCTGGAGGCTGGGCCCATGGCCGCAGCCCTGGATCCCTGACCGGGGATGGGGCCATCGTGGCTGCGGCCAGGCCCCAGATTCCCAGCAGGCAACGGGGCCGCCGTGGCTGCAGCCGGCCGGGCCCCGGATCCCCAGCCAAGGACAGGGCCGCTGCGGCTGTGGGCGGCCAGCCAGGCCCCGGATTCCCAGCCAGGGACCGAGGGCCTGGCCACGGGTGGCTGCGGCGAACCTGTCCCTGGCCAGGGATATGGGGCCCAGCTGGCCACTGGCAGCTGTGGTGGCCCCATCCCTGGCTGGGGATTTGGGGCTGTGGCTGCAGGCCAGGCCTCCAGCGGCTGCTTCTGGCTGGGCTGGGCTGCGCTGTGCCGCACCACAACTTACCTGCCGGTGGCAGTGTGGCCTCCCCCTGGCCCTATCCCTGGCCAGGGGTGGGGCCTGCCGGGCGGCCAGCTAGGCCCCGGATCCCCAGCCGGAGACGCTGCCTCCGTGGCTGCGGCCCGCTGGGGATCGAGCCCCGGATCCCTGACCTGATTGGGCCGTAGATCCGGGGCACTGGCGTAGGGACCCGGGGCATGTGCCCCGGGGTTCCCAACGCCAGCGATGCCACTGGTGTGGTCCCAGTAATGCTGTATTTTTGGTTTGGACTCTCTTTCCTGTAAGAGTGGGCTTACTTAGTTTTTGCTGCTAAATCCTCTCTGCTTTGTTTTCGCAGAAGGGGATTGGGAGTCTGGCAGAAGCTAAGGACAGGATGGGAGGAATACTGCAGGAGGCTTCTTTGCTTTGTTTTCAGTTCACTTTGTTGTCCTCTCTTTGGCTATTTGCTGGGGAGGCAGAAGGCAGGCAGCCTGGCTGTCTGGCTGGGTCAGCCAGTTTGGTGTGACCCTGTTCACAGCACTGCACTGGCAGCCCCAGCCAGGCTGCCTGCTTGCCTCATGTGTTCCCCAACTTCCCCTACCTGGGTTGCATACACCTGAAAGCTGGGAGAGGGTCGGAGCCTTTTTAAATTTCCTGCCCTGTGGTATGAGCAGCCCAGCATGGCAAATTGCCGCTGCTGTGCTACCATCCGTCCACTCCCCTGCTCCACAATCTCATACTGCCACTCAAAGTGGAGGGTAAAGTATTACAGCAAAGTTCAGGGAAGGTGTAGGATCTATTTTAAAAGCTTGAGAACTGCAGTGGTTGGTGTCTTCAGCATGAGTCAGCAGGGTGTCATTTCTCATCTGGGCTCCTAGATGCCATCCACTTCTCCAGTAGCTGGAGAACCTGAACAAGTTGACTGGAAGTCCCAGGGATGGTCTGATCCACCACCCTCCCTCCCAATCCTATTTTCTGATCTCCATGACTCGTGACGTTTAGCAACAGAAACCTATAGGAGATAGGGAAAGATATGCCTTGTCAGAGGAGGAAAATTTTTATATGTTCACCTCACATGGTCTGTGAGCTTTTAAGAGGATACTGCCAGCACCTTGATTAATTTGTAGGGGACACTGGAGGTGAAGGATTGCATTAAAACTAAAATGAGCAGAGGGGTATGAAGGAGGAGTTGTATCACAGCATGGCATGGGGCCTCTGTGTGGTGGGAGAGTGGTACAGAGGCTAAACACTCTGGACCAGGATAATCCATGGAAATCTACATGGTCAGACTGCATTGGTGCCTAGACGGCTGCTGGCTGGAAACTGACAGCTTCAACTTTAGTCATCAGCTGGCATGGCCCCAGGGAGCATATTTCCTGTCAGAGATGTCACATCTCCATGTTTCCAAAATTTCTATATAATGTGGAACTTCCCCACTTCAAAATATATCATGTGAATTCCAGTTTCAAGTGGGGTCCAGGATAGGGGTAGGTCCTGTTGGGGTGTGGGGGAGTCTGTTTGTGGGTGTGGCCTATTGGGGGTGGACCCATGACAGCGGCAGGGTCTAGCACAGGTGGAGCCTGTGAGCCTGTGCCCCAGGTCTTTTTGCTATCCAGCAACACCCCTGCCTGTAACCAGTTCTTTATCCAACTTTCTATTTTCAAATTAATCCCCAGCTTTCCCAATTTAATTTATAATTCCCTTTGTGGAACTGTTTCAAATGCCTTGCTGAAATCTAAGTAAATTAGGTCCACTGCATTCCGTTCATCCAAAAAATCTGCTATCTTCTCAAAAAACGAGATCAGGTTGGTCTGGCATGATCTACCTTTTGTAAAGCCGTGTTGTATTTTATCGCAGTTACCGTTCTCCTCAATATCCTTAAGTACCTTCTCCTTCAACATTTTCTCCACGACCTTGCACACTGCTGAGGTCAGACTAACAGGCCTGTAGTTACCTGGATCACTTTTACTCCCTTTCTTGAAAATAGGGACTACATTAGCAATTCTCCAGTCATAAGGAAGAACTCCTGCGTTCACTGGTACTTTAAAAAATCCTTGCTAATGGGCAGTTTCATGTGGGAGTTCCTTCAATATTCTAGGATGGAGATTATCTAGACCCCCCTGATTTAGTTCCATTAAACAGCTGAAGCTTGGCTTCCACCTCAGATATGGTAATTTCCACTTCTACATTCTCATTCCCATTATCTGCCCTACCTCTGCCCAATCTCACCATCACCCTCACTAAAGACAGAGGCAAAGTACTTAGTCAGATATTCAGCCATGCCTAGATTATCCCTGATCGCTACCCCGTCCTCAGTGTATAGTGGTCCAACTTCATCTTCTGTGTTTTCTTTCTATTTATATGTCTGAAGAACCTTTTACTATTGGTTCTGATTCCCTTTGCAAGGTCTAACTCTGCTTGGCTTTTGGCCTTCCTCACTTGATCCCTATATGCTCTGACCTCTACAAGGTAGCCCTCCTTTCCGATCCCTTCCATCTTCTACTCCTTGTAGGTCTTGTGTTTCCTCCTAATCGCCTGTCTAAGATGTACGTTCATCCAACTTGGTTTAGAAGCCATGCCTGAAATTTTTTTCCCCTTCTTTGGAATGCAGGCTTCAGATAGTTCCTGCAGCTTTGTCTTGAAGCAGTTCCAAGCATCCTCAGTGTTCATATCCATGAATTCTTTGGTCCAGTCCACTTCCCTAGCTAATTCCCTTAATTTTTTGAAGTTAGCCCTTTTGAAGTCAAAGACCCTGGTCACAGATTTATTTTTGTTTATCCTTCCATTCAGTTTAAATTAGATTAGCTCATTTTCACTAGAACCTAGGTTGTCCCTACAACTAATTCACGGCATCTCTCAGCAGGGCTGTCCCCTTCCATGATGCATTGGGAGCTGCCCCCCATCCCCTCTGCTGGGCCAGCATCAGGGACTCTCCCAAGTGCTTTTCCTTAGTATATGCTCCCACAGAACTGGGGCTTTGCCAGGGACTTTCCGGGCACTTGCAACAGGTCCAGCTGCACCAATCGCAGGCTCTGGGGATGTCAGGTCACTAGTTACTGGGTGACACTGCTGCAGTGAGAGCCTGGTCTGGGCTCTGCACAAGCTACAACTGCTCCATCCCCCACCACAAGCGACAGGACGTGTCCCGAGTTGGGCAGTTGCCTCCGGGCCAGCTGGAGTGACAGCAGCCTCTCTGGGCCTTTCTAGAAAGCAGCCAGCACCTTGCATCCCTGTTACCTGGCACTAGACCTTACTAAACCCAACCTCCGTCTTAGCATCAGATCCCAGCCTGGGTAGCCCCTGACTCTGTCAGATCCTCCTGCAATGCCCCCTCTCCCCCAGCACCAGTCCCCAGCCTTAGTACCCTTGTCCCTATCATGTGTGCCAGCCTCTAGCCCTAGCCCCAAACCCAAGGCCCCACTCTGGGCAATCCCATAACTTCACATCCTGGTCTCACCCTGAGCCCAGACCCAGCTACACACTGTCAAGATCCACACCCTGCCCTGGGCACTGATCTGAGCCTCACAACCTCCTATCTCAGTCACTGTCTGAACCCGGTCAGCCTGCAACTCTACCCATTGGTCTCTCTTTTTCCTCTGCAACCCACCCCCACCCTTAGTGCTGCCCTGTTGCTTACTGTCCTACCCCCTTGGGGTACTTTCAGAGCTCTTTCCCTCATTCTGTTAGTGCCTGTGCCCCAGCCACAGACAGGAGTGAGATTTGAAGGGCAGTAATTGCTAGGAACACTCTGCAGCATAGGAGCTCTGCTGCCCTGGAAAAAGACCTGGGCCCCAGCCTTGCCCCACCCCTGGGCCTGATTCGGCACCCCAGGCTTGATCTGTTTTTGGGGCCCCGCTGCTTCCGTGGCCCCAGATTCCTGGCCAGGAGAGGCAGGTGCTGCTCCGGGCACTCAAGACTCTGGTGCCAGGACTCAGGGCACATGCCCTGTGTGCCAGGGCGCCAGCAATGCCCCTGCTGGTGGGCTCTCCAGAAGGTCAGCACTGCATCTCTGGGGCCTTCTCCCTACATCCTTGTCATAGCGGCAGAGCTGCCAAGGCCAGACAACACCATTCATAGCAGCTGGACTGAGCTCCTGCCTACAAAGCCCAGAGAACTGAATCCAGCATCCAACCTATAGCTGGTAGTTGAGCTAGACCAGATCTGTTGAGAGGTGTCACAGCTTGATGTAAAAACTCCAAGCACTGACAAAGCCACCCCAGCTGTTAGGGGCCCACCAGGTTAAAAACAGTATTTATTTCTTGTCTGAATTAGTCTCACTTCAGTTACCAGTCATTAGCTTTCATTCTGCCTTGTCTGGGAGATGAAAGAGCTCTGGACTCTCAGAAGTCTCCACCCTGTCTATCTCTTGGATAAATATATAATCTGAATGGTGAGCACCTTCAGTTTCTCACTCAAAAGCAGTTTTTTCCCAGGTCTTAGATCATCTTCATGGCTCTTCTCTGACCCCAGTGCAGAGCTCTGAACAGGACAAGCCACCAGGTGATGGGCTCACCAGTTCTGTAGATAGACGTAAGGCATGTCTAGTGCTCAGACAAAAACGGGGGACAACTAAGCTACATGGGCTTTGTATGTGCATGAGCACAGTGAGGTATTAGCCTAATCTCACTGGGATGGTACATGGCATGATGGTAATTGTATGTGGGTTGATTTGATCACAAATCTGTCAATGTCTGTATTTTAATAGGAGGGAGATGAAATATTGTCTTTTTCATAGTATGTTACTCTTTTGATTGTATAAACTCTGTTTAGTTTATTTGGTGGAAAAGTCACCATCAGCAGCAAAGAACTGGAAAGAATAAGTGACCCTCTGTTCTCATCCTGGTAAAGGTAGAAAAGAGTTGGGGAGGGTACCATTAGCTCTATCAATGAGCTATGCCTGAGGTACTGCCTCATCCTTTGCTCCACTGTTAAAGGATAGATTTAAATGGTTGGCTTCTCCTTTATTTTGTTATTTTGATCAAAGGAGCTGCTTGAAGTGTCCTGAGCTTAAAAGCTGAGGACTGAGGTCCTCTCCAAGAGCTGAATTCACTGAAGAGTGGCCTGTGGGTGGGGACCAGCAGGCAGTGCTGGTGGACAGCGGGTGGAGGCAGCAAGTAGTGTGAACAGCCGGCAGGTGGTCAGGAAGCAGAGCCAGCGAGCAGCCAGCAGAGGGCCGGTGAGCATTAGGGACCAGCAGGTGGTGCTGGCAGACAGCCGGAGTGAGGGACATTCTCCACATACACTGGAGTGGAGTGAGTGCTGTATTGGGTTTTGTTGGAATCCTGTTCTGCAATGATTTTTCAAATCAGTGCTGCTTTTGCCTTTGTGTCTGTGCATTCTTTTATGCTACTACTCAGACTCATGCTTGTTAGTCTATGGCCGTACTGCAGTTAAGGTCGGGTGGGGGGGCTTCTTTCCCCACCACCAGCCATCATGTGGCAAAGGCCAGGCAGGGGGCTGCTTCCGCTGCCCCAGCCACAGCATGGCCCACCAGGGCTGGCTGTGGAGGGTACCTTCACCACCAGGCCTGGGGGGAGGAATGCAAGGTGCTGGCAGCAGGTGTGGGGGACTTAGGGAAGGGTTCAGGGACTTAGGGCAACTTGGGAGAAGCTGATGATGGGGGGGGGGGTGAGGGACTGCAGCCATCCAGTGGTGGGCATCCAAATCTGTCCCTAGCTGCCATGGGAAGGCAGCTGCGGATGGATCCAGCTCCTTGCCACAAGATTGGATTGGGCGCTGGGCCAGGGGAAGGCATTTTTCAGGAGGCAGTCCTTGGGCCAATATCCTAGTCCTCATACAGCCCTCATGGTCATTTGAGTTTGAGACCTCTGATTTACATCTAAAAGTCTTAAAGGAACCAGCTGATGAGTGCTCTAAGTGTTAATATAGCCAAAGCCCAGGATGTACATCTGGGCACCAAGGACACAGGTTTGACCTACAGGATGGTGCCCGCCTTGGAAAGCTGTGACACGTAGCTGGGCTCAGGGTTCACTGTAGATCAGTGTTTCTCAACATCACTATTGGCAGCATACCACTACCCTATAGGAAGCCCAATCCATCCCAGGCCAAATCCAGCCAGGTCCCTGGCTCTCTGCAACACCCTTACTCCCGTGTAAAACAAACAAGGAGTCTTGTGGCTTAAAGACTAACAAATTTATTTATTGTATGAGCTTTCATGGGAGAAAATCCCACTTTGTCAGCCATTTTGAAGATGGGGGAAATTAGGGCATGTCTACACTTAGAACTGAATTCAAATTCATGACAATTCAAATTCAATTAAATGCATGGCCACACTCGCTTTCCTCAATTTGAACTGAGGAACTCCTCAGTTTGAACTGAAGAAAGCTAACTTCGAATTGGTCAAGCCTAGTTTGACTTTGAAGTCAGGGTCAATTTGAACCCAATAGTTCAGATTGACCCAGTGTGGCCATGTCACTTCAAACTCACTGAGTTTGAACTGGAATGGGTTGACCTTCCTTCCAGGGTGCATGGAAGGAAGACCAGCAGCCCCAAAGGTGCCTCCAATCCCCACCCCCAGTCAGATTGGGCAGGGGGGACAAAGGGGTTCCTGTCTCCTGGTTTGGGATAGGGACTCAGCCCCCATTTCCAGCCTGCTTGCCGGCTGAGGAAGGGACCCCCCGTACGTAGTTTCTGCCCAGCTGGCCGCATGCAGGGAAGGCACCCCTGCTTGTGGCTTCTCCCCTGATAGCAGCATGCAGGGAAGACACCCTCCCGTGCAGCGGCATCACTGCTGGATGTGTGCAGGGGTGCTTTCCCTACGTGCGGCCAGTGGGGCAGAATCATAGAATCATAGGGTTGGAAGGGACCTCATAGGTCATCTAGTCCAACCCCCGAAGCTGCACCCGGGGGTGCATTCCCCACACGCAGCCAGCTTGGGCAGAAGCTGCTAGTGAGGTGCCTTCCCCATGTGTGGCCAGCTGGGCAGAAGCCATGCGTGGGGCTGCTGTCCCTGTGCACGGCCAGTGGGGGAGAAGATGCGCACGGTGTGGGCCTTTCTCTGTGTGCGGCCGGTGGGGGCTCTTGTAGCACATGGGGATCCCTTCTCCCTCACCCCCCCCCGTGCTGTCAGTGCTGGGCCAAGGGATTCCCACAGTCCTGCACTGGACAGTGCAGCTGGGGCGGGGGAGAAGAGATTGCCCTGGTCCGTGCGGACAGCATGTGGAGGGGGAAGGATTCTAGCAGCCTGGAGCTGACAGTGTAGCCAGGGCAGGAAGAAGTGGATCCCCCCAGTGCATGCTGACAGTGTGGTGCGGGGGAATCCCTTCTTGCCCCACCCTCACTGCGCTGTGTGTGGTGGGATGCCCTGGCCCCAGGGAACCCGGGGTGAGGAAAACATCCCCTGCCAGACTCCTGCCTTCTGAGCCTGGCATGGGGAAAACTTCCCCTCCTCAACTCTAGCCAGACTGCGGCTAGAGCTGTGCAAGGGATGCTTTTCCCTGTGTTGGGCTCAGAGTTCTGGAGCCTGGCAGGGGGTTGGGTGGTGGCATGGCCCTTGTAGGTGGCCATGTTGCCACACCTTGCATGGTACCCCTCCTCCAATTCGAATTAGCAAGTCCAGTTCATGGACATGCTGGCTATGTCCACATGAGGCTTTTAAATCGAAACAACGACTGTTGTTTTGATTTAAAAGTTGTCACGTCCGAATGGCATTTCCTTATTTCGAATTAAGGAGCTCCCTTATTTCAAAATGGCTATGTTCACACAGGGCGGGCTTGTTTTGAAACAAGACGTTTCGAAACAAGCTGTTTCAAAATAACTTTTTATTTTGAAACACCTTATTTCGAAGGACAAAAACTTTGTCCTCGAAATAAGGGAGCGAAATAGCAGGTCCACAGTGTGGACCTGCTATTTCACTTGGGGAGGGGATTGCAGGCACCCGCAGGGTGCAGCGCAGAGGGGTGCTGCACCCCACGGGTGCCTGCAGAGGGCTGCAGGCACCCATGGAGTCAGGTGCAGCACCGCGCCTCACCTGGTGGGTGCCTACACAGGGCTGCAGGCACCCGCCAGGTGAGGCTCAGTGGGGCACCTCACCCCGGGGGCTTTAAATCCTTGGCTGCTCCCAAACCTGGCGGCGGGTCCCGGGTGCCCGGCTGGAGCCCGCTGCTGCAGGGGCGGGAGTGAGCGCTGGCCCCCCGGATTCCCCGGCAGAGCACCCTGGGAGGAAGATCACATGTTGTTTCGGAACACTTTGTTCCGAAACAACATGTCTGCACAGGGCTGTTTCGAAACCAAATGAGGTTTTAGCCATTCCGAAACAACGGCGGCCATTTCGAAACAAGCGGTTTGCTTGTTTCGAAATGGCCGTGCGTCGTGTGGCCATGGCAGTTCTTATTTTGAAACCACCTCTGTTGTTTCGAAATAAGAAGTGTGTGTGAACATACCCAATAAGGAAAATAATTTTGATATAATAAAACCTAGTTATATATCTAAATGAAGGTTATTTCGAAACTGTGGTTTCGAAATAACCCATCTGGCTCTGTTATATCAATATGACCCACATATCAATGTAACAGATGACCTTTCTGCCAGGGTGGCTAGCACCCTGGGAGGAGGTCCTCCCCCCCCCCCCAGCTCCCTGGCCAGGGAGCCAATCAGCACCCTGGCCAAAGAGGGAGAGGAGGTGCAGGGGAGCCAGCAGGGCTGCGGGTGAGGGAGCCAGCGCACCTGCTGCCCTGGCAAGCCAACTGCGGCCCCCGTGGGCGGTGTGGGAGCCAGCCCCCCTGCTGACCCAGCAAGCTGGCAGCCAGCAGGGCCTCCAGTGTGGGACCTGGGTTGCGCTACTTTCAGGGCAAGTTGGCTGCAGCGCCCACTATGGGTGCAGGAGCTGGCTCACCTCCCATTTTGGGGCAAGCTGGCTGCAGCCCCGGTGGCCACTGGGGGAGCCTGCTTGCCCCAAAAGGGCAGCAAACCAGCTCTCCCAGCAGCTGCTGGGGCTGCAGACTCCTTGTCCGAAAAGCAGGGTGAACTGGCTCCCCCAGTGGCCACCAGGGCTGCAGCCGGCTTGCCCTGAAAGGGGGGTGAACCAGCTTCCCCAGCGGCCACCGGGCCTGCAGCCAGCTTGTCCCAAAAGTGGAGTGAACCGGCTCCCTGAATGGCTGCTGCGGCTGCAGCCGGCTTGCCCTGAAAGGGGGGCAAGCCGGCTCCCGGCCTTATCTTGCTGCTGGAGCAGAGTGGCTGCACTACTGGCTAAGGCTCCTGCCCTGAGCCTGCCAGCATCTAAGCAGGCTCAGGGTGGGAGATATAAAAATTCCCAGGCTCATCATGGGGCAGTTTTCTGCTGGCCAGAAGACTGTGTCTTGCAGCCAGGTAGAGGCCACAGCTGCCTCCTGTGCACAGCTGGCAGCGTTACCTGTGTGGGTGAGAGATGGGGCTGTGCCCCCACACTCCTGCACAGCTTACAGGGACCATTGGTTGTAAGTGATGACTAGAGGCATTCTGTCGTTTTCTTAATTGGGCTTTTCCTGTAGTAGTTGACTTTGGGGTAAATTTGGTTTCATTGCTTCAGGACTTAACAGAGACATTGGATTTTTCTTTCATTATGACAGGTGATTTGACCTCATCTTCCTCTGTATGCTGCTCCTCAGTGTTTGAATATTTACAACTGTTTTGATTTGCTGTTACAGTGTGACCTGATCCCATGACTTACATTTCCCTGCATTTATTTCTTCATATTCTGTAAGTTGCCTCATCTTCAAAGCATGTGATGAAGTGGGATTTTCTCCCATGAAAGCTCATACAATAAGTTTGTTAGTCTTTAAGTGCCATAGGACTCCTTGTTTGTTTTACTAAACTAGACTAACATGGCTGCCTCTTTGGATCTACCTAAGGACAGGTGGGCAGAAGCTGTGGATGGGTCACCTTTCCTTGAGGGGCAGGATGTGGTTTGCAGATCAGGTCCCTGCATGACAGGGATCTCACCCTCCGGGCCCCTCTTGGGCTCTTTTTGGGGTCACACCAGCTCAGTCCCTGAGTGCTGACATGCTTTGTGCCTACCAGACCACTGGGCTCAGCACCACGCACTGACTGTGGGTCTCTGACCTGTGTGGCATTGGTGCCTGTCTACACACTCTCCCTTCTGGCCAGGCTCTCTACTGAGCTGGTCCTCACAGGTGTCACTTGTGAAGGAAATTACAAGTTGGAGCAGGACTAATTCAAGATGGAGTAAGTTTGGTCTGGAGGTTCTGTGTGAGAGGCTCTGTGTTTGCTAACATTAATTACTGAGGGAAGGAGTTGGTGCCAGGTGCGTCCTAGGTAAGTGATTGGACTGTATCTTTTTCCCTCCAGGTGATTTGCTGACTGTGTGTTTGTGTCTTTTTCCCTACAGGTGATTGCTGTTAGTTGTGGGACTGTGCTTGTGTGATTGGGTGGGGGCTGTTTGCACCATTGTTCCCTGATCCCCTTTAATCACCAGCCTCTAGCAGCCTTGTGATTGGCCTGCCCCCTGTGAGACTAGCAAGGGGCAAGGGCTGACCGAGGCAGAGAAGGCCTTTAAAAGCCACTGCTAGAGCGACCAGAGGGAGCTTGTGAACAGGGGACAGCAAACAGGGGAGTTTGCGAGGGAGTTGGGGGAGGAGTTTGGTGAGGCCAAGATGGTGAAGAGGAGCCGTACTGCTGGTGCCAGCACCCCTGCTGTTTCATTTACCTCTGTTTATAGCCAGACAGACTGTCTGTCCATGGATGTCTCCACCCAGACCCTGGTGTGGAATTGCAGGGAGTGTGGCCTTCATTTTCCTGCCGCTGATTATCAGGCTAGGGAGATGAGCCTATGTGATAGGTGCCTTCTGGTGGCATCTCTCCGGAAACAGGTAGGAGAGTTACAGGAGGAGGTGTCACAACTCAGGGGTATCTATGCACTGGAAAAGTTCCTTGACAGTGTCCACGATGAGACCTGCAAGGAGGAGGTCCCTATCCCAATGCCAAGGGCTACTGCCACAGCTCTGGAAATGAATGGGATGCCTATGGCAGAGGGAGGACACTGGCAGCTGGTCCCCTCTGGCAGCAGACAGTGCTCCACGCCTGCTCACATCTCACCATCCATTGTGGTGAGGAACCGTTATGCGGTGCTGGACACACTAAAGGAGGTAGAGGAGATGCCATCCACCCCAAAGGCTGGGCAGATCACAGCCACCTCATCTAAGAGGAAACGTAGGGTTGTGGTGATTGGGGACTCACTCCTGAGAGGAACAGAGGCACCCATCTGTC
>VOCP01029151.1:0-12664 GCA_007922195.1 Podocnemis expansa | reverse complement strand
GGGCCCTCCTTTGAGAGAGAGTGGGAGAGTGTAGGAAGAGTTAAATTAAACACCTGGTCAAAATAATAGCTTCTATGGTAAAAAAAGTTACTACAGGCAAAGCTTGCTGTCCTGTAAATGAAATTCTAGTTAAACCTTATGCTATCTTCCTTTTTCTCTCCTCTCTTCCTTCAACAAATATGCTATCTTCCCCTTTTACATAAAGTTCCTGTTGGGAACATAGCTTATCACTTTTCTTCTCCCTCTTCCCTTTGTTTTAACTACTGGGAAGTAATTTCTGTTGCAAAAAAAATAGAGTTTAAAGAAAAAGTGCCTGCGTGCTGTTTGCAAAACCTGTAAACAGGGGTGGAGATAATTATATTCACCACGTAGTTATTATTATTATTTACTTAGGTGTCAATGTAACCCAATAAGGGTCTCTGGGCCATTTTTGAAAATATCAGTTTTTGCATATTTTTAAGCATAAAAGGCTTGTAATCTCCCATCCTCCTTGCTCACTCGGTGCAGAGGTGGAACAAGCAGGCAATAAAGGGTAACAGTCAACTCTAGTCACCTCTGGAACTACCCTTTTTGTTCTTCTAACAAAGTCTGCTTCCAGACCTTGTTCTGGCCAAGGAGCTCGGGTTTTAGTTCTGTTGCTAACTGTGAGATAAACTTTCCATAAAACTTCACTAACACTAAAAAACAACAAAGTTAGCCAGCGTTTGGAGAAGTTAGGGCAACCACAATAGCCTTGATTTTTGCAGGAGCCTATGAAGGCCAGTGACATCTATGATATGCCCAAAGAGTCAATAGAGGGCTAGAAGAATTCATGCTTGTCTTTGCAGACTCACAGGTCATACTCTTCCAGTAGGGTAATTTGTAGGGTAGCCTCCAAGTTCTTAATGGTTATACATGTGTCTCTGGGTCCTGATCAGTTGTTTGGTGCAGACAGCCAAGGAAGGTATATTCTTCCTCTTGGAGAGCCTGAGGTTGCAGTGGGGTGAGTTATCAGTGAGGTGGGGGCTGGCATGAGCTGGAGCTGTTAAGGGGCACCTCCCTCCAAGATCTGAGCTTATTTTACACCCTCCCATTAGGACTGAACATTATACTGACAGGAACCCCTCTTTGAGGATAACCTCTGTGTAGCAAGTCCAACCGCAACCTCCTCATGGTGAGAGTTGGTAACTGGTCATTGACCAGGCGAACTGTGGAGAGCGAAACCTCAACCCTTTTTTGGGTTGGGGTGGGTGGCCCAAATTTCCCCTCCCCTGGTAAGGGTAGTCTCCCCCTGGTAAGGGTAGCCTCCCCCTGTAAAGGGCAAATCTCTGATTTATGGAGAAATCTGATATAGATTTTTATACTGGAATGGCTCTGGCCCAGGATAAAAATGCCCCTGCTGCTGGTTTTGATGCCCTGGCTAGCAGTGTTAAATATGTGAGAGGTATAATTCAAATAGATGGACCGGTGCTCCCTCCGTCTCCCGCAGAGGTGAGGAAGTTGAGGGAGGGAGTTGGTCGCAGTGAGGACTGTGGAATACCCTTGTTGGGGTGTATTTTACTAATGAAATGGATTCCATTGAGATGAGTATAGTTGGTGAGAGCCGGGTGGAGACTGAAGATTTTAATCTTTTATCTATGGTTTTTATCAATGTAGCTTATGGAGGGGGCTGCACTGAACCCCGCTGGTGCCTGCAGCCCCCCTTTGCAGGCGCTGGCCAGGGGACACCCCTCAGCTTCCTGGCCAGGGTGCTGAGGGGGCAGCCCTTGACCCGTTGTTTTGGAACACCTTGTTCCGAAACAACATGTTCACACAAGTTGTTTCGAAACAAGGGTTTCAAAACAAGGTTGTTTCGCCCCCAAATGGGGTTTAACTTGTTTCGAAACAACGTCCTTGTTGCGAAACAACGCGTTCCCATTGTTTCGAAACAACGGTGCATTGTGTGAACGTTTTTTTTTTTTTGTTTCGAAACAACAAGGTTGTTCCGAAACAAAAGTGCTGTGTGAATACAGCCGTAGAGTATTATGTAGTAAGTGTGGCAAAGCATCTAATTTCCATGTGAATGCTTGCCACTTCCCCAAGTGCAAGCCTAAGGAAGAGGATAAAAGGGATAAGACCTATGTTTGTAAAATCTGTGAAGCGGTGTTTTTTCACCATGTCAGGGCTTAGTCAACACACGAGACACAGGCATCCTGCAGTAAGGAATGAGGAGAGGATGAAGATAGGTGAGAAGACAAAGGGCTCTCGAATTTGGACAGATGAAATTAGTTTATTATGTGAATTGGAAGTTAAGTTTGCTGGAATGAGAAATCTTAATAAACTTATAGAGAAGGAATTGGGTACTAAAACTAATAAGCAGATTAGTGATAAAAGAAGAGACTTGGCTAAAAAGAAAAGTAAGGATGTTGGGATTAGTTGTAAGATACAGGAAGGTGAAGTTTTAGATTCTGGTGTTTTAGAAGAGGTTCCACCTAGGGAGATGGTTAGACCATTGAAATATCATCCATTGGTTGAGAGAGTAATTGGTTCAGGTAGGAGTAGGGAAGTTAATAAGATTATGGAAGATTTAGATTAAATTGAGAGACAACTTTCACATGTATCAAGTTTAGATGTTGGTTGAGGTATTATGGAAGGATTATGTAAAATGCTGATTGTAACGGAAGAGGAGAGAGTTGATTTGAATGGTTTGAAAAAGGGTAGGGATGTTAAGGAAAAGAGAAGAAAAATAGACAGGAATAAATTGTTGGAATAGGAAGCGTTATGTGGCTAAGAAAGTGAGATTTAAATTTTATCAAACTTTGTTTGATAAAGATTTTAAATGATTGGCGAAAATTATAATGGAGGAACCAGATAAAGTTAATGTTTGGGGATTAAGGAACTGTAAGATTATCATCGTAAATTGTTGGAAAAAGTGTGACATGGTAATGCTAACGGGTATGTCCACGTGAGTCTTTTATTTTGAAACAACACTGGTTGTTTTGAAATAAAAAACTGAATGTCCACATGACGTTTTCTTATTTCGAAATGACATGCTCTGTCATTTCAAAATAAGAACCGTCATTTTGAAACAGCTTAAACCCCATTCATTTAGAAAAAGCTGTTATTTTGAAATGGCTATTTTGAAATAATGCCATTTGGACATGTTGTTTTGAAACACCATTGTTTCGAAACAGCTGTTTTGAAACAACATGTCCAAATGGCATTATTTCGAAGTAATCATTTTGAAATAACAACTGTTTCAAAAGCAGGTTTTCCCTTAATTTGAATTAACATTTTCTTAATTCAAATTAACTTATTTTGAATAAGGACTTTATTTCGAAATAACTCATTCTGAAATAATTTATTTTGAAATAATGATGTATGTGTGGACAAAGCCAAAGGTTGCCCTCCACCAATAGACAGGGCTGAAAAAACATTATTAGAAGAGCCTATTTCTAAAGAAGAGATTGTTGAGGCATTGAAAGAATTGTAAAGAACTAGTGCCCCGGGTCTAGATAAAGTTATGGTGAATGATTTATGGGATATTTTTAATTTGGATTTTAGGATTTTGATTAGGATTTTTAATATTTGGTATTTTAATAGACGGGTTCTGGAGTTTTTTTTTTTTTTTTTTTTTTAAAGAAAATAGAACAATTTTGATACCGAAGGTGCAGGATCAAGAAAAGCTATCGAAGGAGACTATGCCAGGCTGGGGAGGACTCTCAGTGAGCTGGAGGCTCAGGTAATCTTTAGTGGGATTCTGCCTGTCCCTAGAGGAGGACAACACAGCTGTGAGAAGATTCTGGCAGTTAACAGATGGCTCAGGCAGTGGTGTTACAAGGAGGGCTGTGGGATTTATGGGCACTGGGAGGCATTCATGGACAGAAGATTATTTGCTAGGGATGGACTTCACCTGAGTAGGGAGGGAAACAGACTTCTGGGAGGGAGGCTAGCTCAACCGATTAAGAGAGCTTTAAACTAAGGACTGTGGGGAGATGGTTGGGAGATGCTCAGACAACCTCTACGCCTGATAGTAGGATTGAGGGGCAGGAAACTGAATTCAGAAAAGACAAGGATGTAGAAGGCAGTATAGATACTAGAAAGGAGGGAAGCACAAATACTCGTCTGATGGGCGATGTTGGAAGCAGTGAAAAAAGGCCTTGTTGGGTACAGCATATGAGCAAAGCCAAGCAGCAAAAGCAAAAATGTTTATATACCAATGTGAGAAGCCTAGGTAATAAAATGGAGGAACTGGAACTACTGGTAGAGGAATTGAAACCGGATATTATAGGGATAACAGAAACATGGTGGAATAGTAGTCACGACTGGTGTATGGGCATTAAAGGCTATGTGTTCTTTAGGAAAGACAGATGTAATGGCAAAGGTGGTGGTGTGGCATTGTATATCAATGATACAATAGAATGCAAAGAAATACAGAAATTCAGTGATGAAATTAGCAGGACAGAGTCTATCTGGCTCAAAATCACATTGGAGAAGGAAGCTACTAGAGTTTTTCCTGGATTAGTGATTTGGATATGGGTAAAGAACTCTTTAAGGCCTTTAAGGAAGTAAACACTACTGGGAACCTTGTGATTATGGGAGATTTTATCTTCCCAGATATAGACTGGAGGATATGTGCTAGGAGCAATAAAAGGGCCCAGATTTTCTTGGAGGTGATAGCAGATGAATTTCTCCATCAAGTGGTTTCCAAACCAACGAGAGGAGATGCAATCTTAGATTTGGTCTTAGTCAGTAGTGAGGACCTCATAGAGGACTTAGTTGCAGGGGACAACCTAGGTTCTAGTAATCATGAGCTAATCCAATTTAAACTGAATGGAAGGGTAAACAAAAATACATCTGTTACCAGAATCTTTGACTTCAAAAGGGCTAACTTCAAAAAATTAAGAGACTTAGCTAAGGAAGTGGACTGGACCAAAGAATTCATGGATATAAACATTGAGGATGCTTGGAACTGCTTCAAGACAAAGCTGCAGGAACTATCTGAAGCCTGCATTCCAAAGAAGAGGAAAAAAAAAAAATCAGGCATGTGTTCTAAACCAAGCTGGATGAATGTACATCTTAAACAGGTGATAAGGAAGAAACACAAAGCCTACAAGGAGTGGAAGGTGGGAGGGATAGGAAAGGAGGACTACCTTTTAGAGGTCAGAGCATGTAGGGATCAAGTGAGGAAGGCCAAAAGCCAAGCAGAGTTAGACCTTGCAAAGGGAATCAAAACCAATAGTAAAAGGTTCTTCAGCCATATAAATAGAAAGAAAACACAGAAGGAGGAGGTTGGAGCACTATACACTGAAGATGGGGTAGAGATCAAGGATAATCTAGGCATGGCTGAATATCTAAATAAGTCACCTTTAATGAGGGTGATGGTGAGATTGGGGACAGAGATAGGGCAGCTAATAGGAATGAGAATGTAGAAGTGGAAATTACCATATCTAAGGCAGAAGCCAAGCTTCAGCTGCTTAATGGAACTAACTCAGGGGGTCCAGATAATCTTCATCTGAAGATATTGAAGGAACTTGCACATGAAATTGCCAGCCCTTTAGCAAGGATTTTTAAAGTATTGGTGAACACAGGGGTTGTACCTTATGACTGGAGAATTGCTAATGTGGTCCCTATTTTCAAGAAAGGGAGTAAAAGTGATCCACGTAACTACAGGCCTGTTAGTTTGACCTCAGCAGTATGCAAGGTCTTGGAGAAAATTTTGAAGGAGAAAGTACTTAAGGATATTGAGGAAAAATGATAACTACAATAAAATACAACGCAGCTTTACAAAAGGTAGATCATGCCTGACCAACCTGATCTCCTTTTTTCAGAAGATACAGATTTTTTGGATAAAGGGAATGCAGTTGACCTAATTTACTTAAATTTCAGCAAGGCATTTGATACAGTTCCACACAGGGAATTATTAGTTAAATTGGGAAGGATGGGGATTAAGACGAAAAGAGAAAGGTGGATAAAGAACTGGTTACAGGGGAGGCTATAGGAAGTCATAGTGAAAGGTGAACTGTTTCACTTGAGGTAGGTTACTAGTGGAGTTCCCCAAGCATCGGTCCTGGAACCCATCTTATTCAACCTTTTTGTTACTGACCTTGGCACAAAAAGTGGGAATGTGCTTACTAAGTTTGCAGATGACTCCAAGTTGGGAGGTATTGCCAATACGGAGGAGGGTCAGGATAGCACACAGAATGATTTGGATGACCTTGTAAAGTGGAGCATTAGAAATAGGATGAAATTCAAGAATGGGAAGTGCAAGGTCATGCACTTAGGGACAAATAACAGGAATTCTTCTTATAAGTTGGGAATGCATCACTTGGAAGTGACGAGAGGAAAAGGACCTGGGTGTACTGCTTGATCACAGAATGACAATGAGTAGCCAATACGATGTGGCAGTGAAAAAAGCTAATGTGGTCCTGCAAAGAGTGACTGAACAACAGCTGGAATATCAGCTGAAACTGAAACAGAATCCTTTTTTAGTAGCTGCCTGTGCAGTCTGAGGCACATGCACACAGACCTCTTGCCCTTCAGGACACAGAACCAGAGCTTACTTAAAAAGTAAAATCTTTAATTAAAAGAATATTAAAACACAGAGGCTATGTCTACACGCACAGTTTTATTTTGAAATCAGTCCTTTTGAAATGGCTTATTTCGAAATAAAACCCTTATTTCGAAAGGGCTCATTTCGAAATAAGGAAAACCGCGCAATCGAAACAGCCATTATTTCGAAAGGGATATTTCAAACTAACACCAATTGGACCGCTGTTTCGAACAGTTGTTTCGAAACAACGGTGTTGTTTCGAAACAACAGGTCTAATGGCGTTATTTCGAAATATCCCTTTTGAAATAACGGCCATTTCAAGGGGGGGGGACAAGTTTTTCTTTTTCGAAAGGATGATTCTTATTTCGAAAGGACGAGGTCCGTCCTTTCGAAATAAGAAAACGTCATGTAGACCTAAATTCTTTTATTTCAAAATAATAAGTGTTATTTTGAAATAAAAGTGCTGTGTAGACGTGCCCAGAGAGTTGCTTCTCTGGGATTTAACTTAGGTAGTTACAAACTAGGGGGAGGGGGTACATGTGATCAGCACAGAGAAATCCAAAAACAAAGAAAATACCCTGACTGTGTCTAAATAAACATTCCCTGTTCTACTCACACTTGGTCAGTAACAAACTTAACGTATCTTTGGTAAGGATGTTGCTGGATTCTTCCTCAGGCCCCTCTGGCCTCCTCTTGATCCTTCCAGGAGCTCTGCTGCATCCAAATAGGAACAGGCCAGGCTGCTGTTCCAATTCTAAAACCTGCACTTTGTTCCTATTGGCTGTGCTGGGACTTACTGACCAGAGTGTTAACCCCTTCCTCCCCAAGGGTTACTATACCGTTATATAAGGCACTGGTGTGACCTCACTTGGAGTATTGTGTACAGTTCTGCTCACACATGTTTAAAAAAGATGAAGTCAAACTGAAAGGGTGCAAAGAAGGGCTACATGGATGATTCATGGAATGGAAAATCTTCTCTATGAGAGACGACTTAAAGAGCTTGGTTTGTTTAGTCTGACCAAAAGAAGGCTGAGAGGAGATATGACTGCTCTTTATAAATACATTAGAGGGATAAACACAAGGGAGGGAGAGGAATTATTTGAATACAGTGCCAGTGTGGACACAAGAACAAATGGATACAAAATGTCTTTCAGAAAATTTAGGCTTAAAATTAGACACAGATTCCTAACCATCAGAGAAGTAAAGTTCTGTAATAGTTTACCAAGGGGAGTGGTGGGGGCAAAAACCTTAGGTGCCTTCAAAACAGAGCTTGATAAGTTTATGGAAGGAATGATATGATGGACAGTGTAGCTTGGCCATTGTCTGTCTTTTACTACTGGTGATGGGTATGACAGGGACGTGGGAAGGGGCATTTGATCGAGTGGGTTCTGCGTTATTACAGAGAAGTTCTTCTTGACGGGCTGTTGTGGACTTGGCCTCATGCTCAGGGTTTAACTGATCGCCATATGTGGGGTCAGGAAAGTATTTTTCCCCAAGGCAAATAGGCTTGGGCACTGGGAGGTTTTGGCCTTCCTCTGTAGCATTGGCCATGGCTCACTTGCTGGTTGATTCTCTGTATTAAAGTCTTTAAATCATGATTTGAGGACTTTAATAGCTCCGTTATGGGTTTGAGGTTCATTGTAGGAGTGGGTCAGTGATGTTTCGTGGCCTGCAGCGTGCGGGAGGTCAGAGTAGATGATCATATTGATCCCTTCGGACCTTAGAGTCTATGGCTATGTCTACACAGTAACTTTTATTTCGAAAGAACCCCTTTCAAAATAACCCATTTTGAAATAAAATCCTTATTTCGAAATAAGTTAATTCGAATTAAGGGAAAGCGTGCAATCCAAATGGCTGTTATTTTGAAATGGTTATTTTGAAATAAAGCCATTTGGACCTGTTGTTTCAAAACAGTTGTTTCAAAACAATGGTGTTGTTTCGAAACAACAGGTCTAATCGGCATTATTTCAAAATATCCATTTCGAAATAACAGTCATTTCGAAAACATCGGGGTTTAACTTTTTCAAAACAACGATTCTTATTTCGAAAGGATAGGATCCATCCTTTCGAAATAAGAAAACGTCATGTAGACTAAATTTCTTTTATTTCGAAACAACGAGTGTTATTTCAAAAGAAAAGTGCTGTGTGGACATACCCTATGAGTCTATGAGCTTGAGAAAATTTCTTCTTGGAGGCCTCTTACAATTGGCTCAGTCTGTTTAAGATTATATAAAAATATTAGGTAAAAGGTTATCGGTCACAGTTAAGATACGTTTGCGACAGAAAGGCTTTATTTCTGAGCCAGGTTGTGAGGAGAATATTTCAATTTCAGAAAAAATAATTAAAGCGGCGAAAAGAAATGGTAATGACTTGGCAATAGTTTTTGTAGATTTAACTAAAGCTTTTGAATCAGTAGGACATGGGCATATTTTTCGTGCCTTACGTAGGGTTGGTGTGTGTGATAGGTTTATTGAGATTGTTAGAGAGATTTAGATAGTGATTGTGTTACTAGGATATGGAGTGGTAAGGTTGGTTCGGAGCCTGTCTTTATTAGAAGTGGGGTTAAGCAAGGTGATCCATTGTCACCCATTTTTTATTATTGCTTTGGATCCACTTTTGCTTCAGTTAGAGTAAACTGGGTCTGTTTTTTTAGTGCAGAATAGAAAAATTATGGTGTTAGCTTTTGCTGATATAGCTGTTTTAAGCGATTCTTATGGTGGAATGAATAACAATTTGGATATATTAGATAGATTTTGCAGGAGTACAGGGTTGAAGATTAATGTCAAGAAAACTAAAGGTTTCCACATTGTTCCAAATCATAAGTCCTATGTTATTAATCCCAAAGGAACATGAAAAATTGGGGAGGAAGATATTGAGTATGTTAGGCCAGGTGAGATTGAAAGGTATTTGGGGGGCCAGAATTGACCCTTGGATAGGGGTGGAGAAGATTTCTCCATATGAGAAGTTAAAGATGTGGTGTGATAAATTGTATAAGGCTCTGCTGAAACCTGCTAAAAAATTAATAGTATTAAAGGTTTATATTTTACCTACGTTATTTTATAGTCTGCTTTTAATGGAACCTTCCTTTAATGTTTTAAATGATTTAGATGTTTTAGTTAGGAAAGTTTTAAAGGAGATCTTACATTTGCCTCATAATATTGCTGATGGCATTTTTTATACAAGAGGAAAGGATTGGGGGATTGGCGATTACTAAGTTTGGAGTACAAGTTCCAAATATGTTGATTTGCAAATGGAGGAGACATTTTGTCTCACAAAATGATTAGACTGATTTAGCTTATATCTATCCAGGAGAGAACCTGGTTGATAAGATCTTGATGTATAGTGCTGTTATCCCAAATCTTAGAAATTGGAGGGATGATGAATTTGACCATTGGTGTCAATTGAGGTGTCAGGGGGGTGGGTGTTAGATATTTTAAAAATGATTTAATTTAGTAATTCTTTTATTAGATATCCTGAATTGGCCAAGTCGTCTTCTTTTATTTCTGCTTTATTAATGAGAGCTAATGTGTTCTCTACCAGAGAGACGTTAGCAAGAGGGAGAATGGGGAGTGTTGCTCTGTGTAGATGGTTGGGTAAAGTAAAGGAGACCATTCCACATATTTCAGGGCAATGCCCAAAAGTTAAGGATGGAAGGATTAAAAGACATAATAGGGTAGTTAAAATGTTAGCTGATAAGATTGGTAAATGTGGATGGAATGTTTGTATAGAACCTCATTTGAGAAATAATGAGGGTTTGTTGAGGAAGCCTGATATAATCTTTGTTAAAGAAAGATGTGCTGCAGTTGTGGATGTTACTGTGTGGTGGGAAGACAATGCTGACAGGTTGGACACCGCTCACAGAGAGAAGATCAATTATTCTAAGGAATTGGAAAGTGAGGTTAGTAGATTAGTTGGTAATTGTAAGATGGTGGCTCTCTTTGGTTTTGTAATTGGGGCAAGAGGTAAGTGGAGCGATGGAAATGAGAATTTATTTAAATTTTTAGGAATTAATTTGGAAAGAAATTTTAAGGAGAGTATTTGTAGACTTGTTTTATATGCTACAGCTGACATGCTGGCTCTTTTTAGTGATAAAAATTGAAGTGGGATCGTGGATCGGTGGTTTTGGGTATTCTGCTGCTCCTTTTTTTACTTGGATTCTCCATATCATAATGGACTTTGTCCTTTTATATAATTATTACTATTTTTATATTTTAATTTTTAATTGGCTGTATATTTGTTAAATTTAGTTTAAGGGCAATAAAGGTTAGAGTTTTAATCTTTAAATACTTATTCCCTCAATGGTGTTGCTTACTAGATATGACTGTGGACTGGCCTCTATAGTAACCAGAAAAAGGGCAGGCATTATACCTGTACAAGGGTAGCCTCCACTTTTACCATTGTTTTTTTTTACTAATACATTGTTTAGTGAGCTGAAAGAAATGGGAGGATTTTGAAGCTTCCCCTGGATAGCGTAGTTCCATGCCTGACCCAGTCTCCATCCCTGGACCTTCCCCATGCCCCCCCAACTATGCCCTTCACCCTGAACATCTCATGTATTCCCCAACCCAGGACTTGCTGTCCACCACAATTCTAAATATATGTACTTCTTTCTTCACTGTACTTCGTTCTCCACTGCCTACAGGAAGGAAGACAGCTCTGTCACTATGTGAGCTATGTGAAATCCATAGGGACAATCATCAGAGGAAAAATATGAATACCCAGCACACAATCACAGACATGCTACTACTCAGTTTCCATTAAGACTGTCAATGACAATTATTTCTGGACAAAAATAAATACTGTAAACATTCTTTCCTCACAACTTTTGAAGCATTTTTCATATTTTATAATAATGCAGAATGGTGTACAAGTAGTATCCAAAAGGGCTTAACATCACTCAACAAGATGACATATATTAGGCAGTATAGTTTAAATTAACAGCAACCACTACTAAAGTGTAACTCTACACTTAAACTTCTCCTTAAGGTTAAAATACAGCCTTTTCTATGTAATACCACATGTACCCACAAGCTTACATCAAACAGTTCACACCAATTCAAAATAATTGTCTGGATTGATTCCTATCCTATAAATATTTAGTTGCATATACACAGTGACATAGCTGTCTAATAAGCAACAGTCATTGTATTTAGTAAGGCAGACAAGTGAAAATGCATTAAGGTTCAAAGACCATACTATGGAACGAGAGAGGAACAGACCTTTAACAGAACAGACAGTAGTGATTCCCAGGTTTGCGGCTATGAGCAGTCATGTTAGACCACCTGCAGAGCAGATATCCCAATTTACAGAACACTGTTCCATTCGGGGAAAAAAAACAAACAAGGGGTCTGGTGGCACTTTTAAAAACTAACAAATTTATTTATCACATGAGCTTTTGTGGGAGAAAATGCCACTTCATCAGACATTTGAGTGTCTCTAAAATCACAACCTTCTACAAGCATCTTGCTACATTTTCCCTCCTAAGGAAAATAAGTGAACCCTTTCTTATACATATAAACGCTGTTTAATGATGCATATGCTAACTTCTAACAACACATAACAACAATCTAATAATACATCCATAATACCAGCCATAAACCCAACAACAGGCAGCCAATGAAGTCTGTGGATCTGTCACTTACTTCCTTGTCTGTATTATCAGTGTAATCTTTATTCCCAGAGTTGCTACATTCATTTATTTCAAAAATGCACCTTCTACATTCCACTCCAAAAAAATTTCTAATATCCATATTGTCAAGTTGAATAGCTGACTCACAGACACTGATGCTGGAAAAACAAAACAAAACAAAAACACAAAACAAGGAGTCATGTGGCACTTAAAGGCTAACAGATTTATTTTTATTAGTCTTTAAGTGCTACACAACTCCTTGGGGTTTTTGTTTGTTTGTTTGTTTTTTGTTTTTTTTTGCTGGAGTAGACAAACACGGCTGCCCCTTTGGAAATTGGCATTGATGCTGGAGTAACTCAGTTAAGAGGAGCTGCTACTGGGACACAGGGGGGCCTGGTGGACAGAAGCTGCTGTGAAAATAAAATATGTGTCTTTTTCACTGGCTCATGTAGCCAGGAAGGGGGGAAGGAGTGGCCACCCAGGACCCCTGAGAGATGTGAGACTCCTGTCTGGCTATCTGTCAC
>ML682206.1:6063372-6089808 GCA_007922195.1 Podocnemis expansa | reverse complement strand
AACTCTGGCCCCATCGGTTGAGTCCCCACGGGGCTGCCAAACAAAGTCTCCTCCACATAGGACGTGCTGGCCTTGACCCTGTAGCTCCTGCGACCCTTGCCTTGCAGCTGAAGACCCTGGATTGGGGAGGCGGCCAGCTCCCCCGACGGCTTCATTCCCACGCTGGCTTTGCAAAGCACCAGGGTCCGTCTCCCGCAATCAGCTCAGGGCGGAGTCCGAGAGGCCTGCAGAGAGCGGGCGGCAGCAGCGCAGCGGGAGCCCGGATCAGAGGGAGTCCCGCGGGCTAGGACGGACGGACAGACGGACAGGCTGTTTGGGGGCTGGGCTCCCAGCGGCCCCGCGACTCTCCACGGCAGAAGCCCCCGGGGCTCTGGCTCCGCCCCCAGCGCTGCAGGCTCCGCCCCGCGCGCCCAGCAACGAGCGGAGCCTGGCCGGGCGGGCGATACCATCTCTCCAGCGGGGAGGGGGGTGAACAGGCGGCGCGGACCAACCCATGCAGCGTGGCGGGCCGCGGAGAGCCAGGCAGGAGCAGCCGGCAGATTCCCCGGATGCGCCCCTGCACGTCGCCGCGGGTGGTTCCGTCTCGGCGTGGTGGGCGGGGCCGCATGGCGCCTGGCCAATGATGAGCCAGTGCCGTGCGGCGGCGGGTCACGTGGGCAGGCCGCTCTCTGCCATGGCTGCGCGGCGCCGCCGGCGTCTCCCGGGCCCGGGCCCCGCGGGCAGCCCGCGCTCGGAACCGGAACCGGAGCCGGGGCGGCTGGTGAGTTGGGCGGCGGCGGCGGTTTTCCGCGCCCACGTGGAGCCGGGCGGGCGATGGCGGCTCCGGGATCCGGCGGGGCCTGGGCTGCGGCTGGCGGCGCGGGGTGGGCCCGGCCCCGGGCTGAGGTAACGCCGCTCCCCTCTGCCCCAGCAGGTGTCCGGCAAGGTCCTGCCCGCCTTCCCGGCGCCTGACGACTCCTCCGACCCGGAGCCGGACACCAGGGAGATGGTGCGAGCCCGGAACAAGAAGAAGAAGAAATCGGGGGGCTTCCAGTCGATGGGTGAGAGATGGGTTGGCCCAGATCTGGGGCAGAAATTGCATGTTGCTTAATGTGGGGGTTCAGACTTTACTCAGCCCACAGCCACAGCTGGCCAAAGCCCGAGTGCCGGGTGGTGGAGCACTTGGTGACAAATCCTGAGGCCTGTGCTTACAACAAAACTGGGGTTCTTTTTATGTGGTTTTTGGGATTTCACCTTCTGCAATCGTGGCTTTTTAAAATGCTATTAGGGCAAGAAACCTTTTAAAGGGAAAGCGGAGGTGAGTCTTACTTTAATCACATGACTCCAGAAGCTTGGGTTTTAAGTAAAACGAAACATTTGACAACATTGTCATCCAAGGGCCACTTAATACGTTGAATGTATTTTTCTACTCTTGTAGGCTTGAGTTATCCTGTATTCAAAGGGGTCATGAAGAAAGGCTACAAAGTGCCTACCCCCATCCAGAGAAAGGTAATGGGTGGGCTCAGATTGCATCCATTGTAACTTTTATGACATATATGTTGGGGGGCCTCAATAGCACTTTTTTTTTTTTTGCAGTTCTTTGTAGGGTAGAAGTGGTGGATGGGGAGCTGACTCTCATTTGCTGGCCAGTTGTGATCTGTAGCTTTCACAAGATGCACTGTTAGCAGAAATTACTCAACACCCAGGGGTTATAATTTTGGGGGGCCAAGAGTGTTCCCACATGTCCAGGCCCCCCTTCCTGCACACCAGCACCCCACCTCAGCTCCCCCAGTACTCACCCACCAAATCAACCACAAGTCCCAGCCTGTCCCCCACCGCGAGCCTGCCACCTCCATGCTCACTGGCAGCTGATGCCAGGGACAGGCCTCCAAGTGCAGCCGGCACATGCACGGAGCAGTTCATACCGCTCTGCAGTCCCCTGCCTGCCAGAATGCAGGGCAACACTGTTCCAGGACTTTGTTTTTAGGGGCTTAGCGATCGGGGCCCCTAAAAATAGAAAATGGAACCAGAATGCTGCATTCTGGGGCCTGCTATTTTAGATGGTGGGTCCGGGAGTGCAGTGTTCCAGTTCCATTTTCTATTTTTAGGGGCCCTGGAGTGCTGAGTCCCTAAAAACAGTGGGCCCTGGGATGGCGTTCCAGGCCACTTTAGCCCCTGCCAACACCACTACAGTTGTAATTTTTCCAGATGGACTAAAGCCAGGGGTTAAAGTAAAATGGAATGGCATTTTTGGGGCCCATGATTTTTAGGGGCCCCTAAAAGTAGAACAACACACTGGGATGCAGCGTTCTGGTGTGTGTCCTGTCCCAACCCGCCCCCCCGGGTCAGCTCAAGGGGCCATGGGCAGGAGCAAGCCTGGCCACCCCTCCCCCCTCTTCCCAGTGCCTGTTGTGGTCCCACCCCTATCTGCTGGGCCCAGGCAGTGCACACAGCCCAGACCAAGTCTCACACCCATGCCCCCTCTTGCAAGCCATCCTGCTCTGCAGCCTCCTGCCCCAGCCCGGCTCATTGGTGGCCCCACGCAGCCTTTCCCTGCCCTACTGGGTAAGGGGGGGCCAGGGGTGGTTGGGTACCGTTGGGCAGGCAGCAGGGAAAGGGGGGGGTAGGATGGGAAGAAGGGGTCAGGATGGTGTGCTGGGGAGATTTGGGGGGGGTTGGGGGGCTGAAGGGGGTGCAGTGGAGATGGGGTAGAGGGTTTAGGAGGGCTGGAGTTGGGATGTGGGCAGGCAGGGAGGTTAGGGAATAGGGATGGGGGCTGAGAAGTACATGGGGAAAGAGGGGTCTGATGTGGGGGAGAGGCATTTGGGGGCAGTATCTGGGGCGGGAGGGAGGCGGACATGCATGAAGGGGGCCCTGAAATTCAGGAGGGTTCCGGGCCTACCAGTTTATGCTTTAACCACTGACTAGAGCGGCATCATTTGTTGTCTTGCAGACCATTCCTGTGATCTTGGATGGGAAAGATGTGGTGGCCATGGCAAGGACTGGCAGTGGGAAGACTGCTTGTTTCCTCATCCCCATGTTTGAGAAGCTGAAGGCACAGAGTGCCCAGACAGGAGCACGAGCGCTCATCCTCTCCCCAACCCGCGAGCTGGCCTTACAGACTATGAAATTCACAAAAGAGGTATGGAGCATCAGAAGCAGCATCAGCTGATCGGTCCCAGTGATTCCTTGGAGAAGCTAGGAGCTCACAGATGGAACTAGAGCATGGCGCAGGGAGCATGTAGGATTATGTAAAAGCAATATAGTGCAGTAATTGCTAAGGGACAGTTTCTCCCAGAACATAACTAACTTGTGGAACTCACTGCCACAGGACAACATCGAAGATAAGAATGTGGCAGGGTTCTAAAAAAATCTGAATGTTACGGATTATGAGAACATCCGGGATACCACAGTGATATGCACAGAATAAGAATCTAGATCAATCAAACCAGATATGATAAAAAAAAAATGAGGGGGATAGCCTCAAGCATCATGGGCATAAGCCAACTGGCTGGGGTCAGGAAGAAAAGCTCCTATAGCCTGGTTGTTCCAAACTTTGTCTTCTAGGGACCGCTGCCTTTTGAAATATTTTGATGCCTCTCCTTTTCAGAGACCGGATAACAGCACTTGGATGTTGGGTTTTATGCAGTCTGCCTGTGGTTAGCTCACAAAGACAGCCTTCAGACAGATTTGGGATCTAGTTTGAGTACTTTCCATTACACTGCAAGTTAAACAGTTTGTGGCCACTGCAGTCCTGTGCACTAATGGCAGGGTCTGCGTGTCTTCTACTGCTCCTAGGGTCCTCACATTGGTGATATTGTGCGGTTAAACCAGGCAGAAGCAGGCTGTCCAGAGGGAGGAGCAGCCTGATCCAGAGTCTTAGAAGGAGTGCATTCATCCCTCCTGAGCCAGTTGTGCCTCGGGTGCTGGTAGAACCCTGGTACTTGAAGTGCAGAGTCCCATGAATGGGGAGAGGCAAAAGTGGGGAGTTGGGGCGAGATCAGGTTTGACACTAGATTCTGTGTTTGTTGTCCTGCAGCTGGGCAAGTTCACAGGCCTGAAGACAGCACTGATTCTGGGAGGAGACAGGTGAGTTCTTTCTAGTGTCATGAACAGCCCCACTGGTCCCAAAGCAGTCAGCCACAATTCATTGAAAATGGGGAATTTTGGGAACATTTCTCAAGTGTGTTTTTCCCAGAAATGGGGCAGTTTTAAGAGAAACTTCAGTGAGTTAGGTTACTTCTAAATGAGTTCTTTAAAAAGTGTATTGATCCCTTTCAGCACTTTCCTGCCCGGGGTCTAGTCCCAGCATTCAACCTTTTATTTGTATAGACATTCATGCAGTGGGTTGGTGATTACATAAGTTGTAAGGGGCTGGCTGCGTGTGTACATTTGTTCAGCGTTCTGCGCCCACTCTGCTCAGGTATGGTGCAGCAGACCTTGATCCAGCTGCCCCCAAAAGCCACAGATCAAGATCCAGTAGCAAAGGGACCCAGCCAGGTTTACTGTCGACAAGGCACAGTTAAAAGCACCCTATGCCTGCTGCGAGTACCCCTAACGCATGGGACTGTGATGTCAGACACAGCTCAGTGAATGGGTGAGACTTCCATCCCCCTGAGCTGCCCAGAGCACCCGCTTTGGTACTCTTTTATATGCTGCTACAGGTAAATTACGTATGCCTCTTCTGATGGCATTAGACACCATCCTGTGATGTAGTTAATCACCACCAAACATCCCTATCCATCACCCTGTCATCCTAACCTTTTGGATCAGTCAGTGTTCTCGTTTTCTTTGCGGAATATGTTTGTACCTTACTTGACAGCAGGGTTCAGACACCATATCTCTGGAGTGTGCCTGCCACAGGAAGGGTATCTGGAACCTTTCAGAGGGGAGCCAGATAGGACTCTAGTGGCTCTACAGAGCTGCTTCCTGAGTGTGACCCAAGAACATTCAGTACCTCTGTTCCACTGTTAGTTTCCTGCAGTTGGCCCTCTGGATGGGACAAGTGGGCAGCCCTTATGTGTCCCCAAAGAGGCCTTGCACCCTGCCTTGCAGTCAGAAAAGGTTCACAGCTAGCATGAAAATCAGACAGGTTTATAAACTCTTAGTATCACAAAACAGAACTTTCTTAGCAGATGAATCAGATATTTACAGCAACAGCTGTCTGGGGAAGTCCTGCAGCTGCATTCTTCGGCTCTGCTCCTGAGATATCCCACCATCCTCTGGTCCTTTCCCCTGTGAGCCTCAGATGTCCCCCTGCACCCTGCCCCAGTTTTTCATCTCTTTTCCTGGGCAAGGTGGTCACCTTCCTTGTCTCTGCCTGTTGGAGCTGGCCCAAGGACAGAGGGCCCCTGGCCATTGCCTGAATACAGTGCAGATATGAGAAGTCCCACTTGCCCTCTGATGGTCTCTGCAATGATCACACATTCTAGTGTCCTGTCACTGAGATACATGAGTAACACATGGGGAAACTGAGGCATGCACACTATGTTCTGAAATGCCCTTAAGACTTTCCCTACTATGTCATACCTTGCATGAATGTTCTGGGCTTGGAATGGGTGTTCACCAATTTGTCAGCTTAGAGGCCGGTTCCCAGCCTGACTCCTGCATGCTCCACCTGATGACTTTAGCTTAGGCCTCAAACCCAGCCTGGTATTTTAGGCCTTGTGTTTCAGGCTCTTACTGCAACACAGGGGTAGTGGGGCTGCAGGCTCAGGAGGGGTTGTGGAAGCATGGTATGTGTCCCTTTTGCTCAGAGCGGATGAGGCACCACGTTGGTTTGCTTGTTGCTCTCTGGCCAGCCTCTTTCTTTAGAGCAGGGGTTGGCAACCTTTGCCAGCCCCGCCACAGCACTCAGAGCAGGTGCCAGGAACTCCAGATTGAGGGGGGAGGCTAGGGTCCCTGGAGGCAGGCAGCCCCAGGGTGTAGGGTTGGGGGGGCATGGCTGAGGTCCCTCAGGGTGGAGCAGGCTGAGCCACCTCGCTTTCCCTTCACTGTGGGGCCAATTGACACTGGGCCCTACGCTGTGCCGGTTGAGCCATGCCGGCCCCCCAGCCACGCTGCGCCATCTGGCTCCTGTGGCCCCTACCTCCAGGCCAGAGGTGGGGGCTGAGCCAGGGCCAGCAAGGGAGCCTGAGCAGCACTGCATGCCACTCAGGATTGGGCCACGTGCCAAATTAGAGCGACTGATGGGAAGCTGCATCCTCGGCCTCTTGCAGAAGCTAGACTGAAGGCATGAAGTGTTTGGCAAACACATACAGCCCTGTGATGGGTCTTGGTGCTCACTGCTGGGCTGGGTGGAGCCTCAGGTTGTCTTTAGGGCTGCCTCCCTCTCCCTCCACTGGTCGTTATTACCACCAACTCAGCCTTTCTCCCCTAGGATGGAAGAACAGTTTGCAGCTCTGCACGAGAATCCTGACATGTAAGTCTTAACATCGAGAGGTGGGGACTGTGATCAGATGTAGGGGGTACAGGGTGAGTCTCATGCATGGGTTTCATCCCCTTCCTTTGGAGCATTGAGAGAGCCATTAAAACACAGAAGACACATTTCCTTTCTAGTAGGGCCAAAATTCTTACTCCTCCTTGCTGCTTTGTTCTCGTCTGTAACTGACCTGGAGTTTTGGTGGCTGGGAGAGTCCTGTGAGGGTGTTGGGGCTTTCCCACATCCTGGACTGGGTTGTGTCCCAGCAGCACAGGCTCCCCAAGTTTATTTGTCTATTGGTAGCACATAGGAACCCTCATCAAAGACCAGGCCCTGTCTGCGAAGCACAGCACAAGCTCTGAAATGCTGCATGCAATGTCTCATTTTGCTGTTCCTGTCTAAATGACTCCAGTGGATCAATGGAGTCACAACATGGAAACCCTGTGTGCTGAGTAGAATCAGGCCCAAAGACCCCATGTGCCTCAATGAGCGTGAGGGATAACATCCAGTGGGGGCTGCCTGCTGCTCGGTGCCTCTTAAGAGCATCTTCCCACAACTAGTTCTTGTGGGGACCCCATATGGGAAATGGACCTGTCGTACAAATCCCCCTCTTGCCCTGGCAAATTCGGGCAGAGGAGGGAAGCGGGATGGGAGGGTTTGGTGGAGGAGAGCTGGCTTGTCCTTTTTTCACCCAAGTGGCAGCCTGTGACAAAACCTGTGTGGCTTTTTCAGTTCCACCTCTCTCTACCAGGCCAGGTGGGTACTTGGTTGTGGGTAGCACTTCGACCTTTGCAGGGCGTCCTCCCTATTGGCTATGTCTGTCATTCCAGAATCATTGGTACCCCTGGGCGCCTGGTGCACGTGGCTGTGGAAATGAACCTCAAGCTGCACAGCGTGGAGTACGTGGTGTTCGATGAAGCTGACCGGTCAGTTTGTGATATTGCCGTTGGCAAAACTTCACCTGAGGGCATTTGTCAGCCTCTCCATTCTGAGCGGCTCCCCATCAGCCAAGTGTGGCAGGAAACATATGGGAATCAGTGCTCTGGCTGCGTCCCCTGGACGCCTGGTAGAAGGGAGCAGGGGTGGGAGCATGATTTCCCAGTGCTGCAGACGGGATAGCACTCAGCCACGGCATGCTGAGTGGGTTGTGTGACCACTGGGGAGACAGACAAAGTGTAAGTGGGAGAGCAGCAACTGCTCTTCATAGTTGGCCAGTTCTGGGCTAGATCCTCCACTTGCAGGACCAGTCTAGCGGTGGCAGGTGTGATTCTAGGGGTGGGAGCTAGGAGCTCCCAGGTGTTGGATTTAAGGGCTTGTGCAGGGAAGAAGCAGCTTGTCCCTGTGTATCAAGATTGTGACCCAGGCCTCCTGGAGTAACCTCCTGAATGTGCAAAAATTAGGTCAGGCTGCAAAACCAGGGGCCAAACCCCCAAACCACTGACAGGTGGTACTTAAACCAGTCAGCAACAAAACATGCTTCTAATTCCCCACTCTGGTCATCACAAAGCTTAACAAAATAGAAACAGCCCCCTTTATTGCACATCAGCTCCTCCAGACCCTACCTAGTTGCTGGGTCTCATAAAGAAATAGGTTCTCCTGACCCCCAAAGAGCCAGCCACGTCACCCAGAACAATATAGGCTTGGATCTTACCCAAAGTACCACAGTGCTAGCCAGTCCTTTTGTGGCTGTAAGGCTAGGGTGCACACCTGGGAAGCCAGAAGCCCTGGTTCAAGACCTGCCTTGTCTTTAAGGCGGGCTGCAAATATAACTTCAGTAACTACAGCTAAAAGTTTAATGTGAAAAGAACCAGAATGAGATGTCAGTGAATCACATACATACAAATGATTTAGAGTCCATTGAAAACAAGTCCTTGAAGAACTTGGAGTTTGCCGCTTAACCCAGTTCTTCTGGTAGATGCCCAGCACCTGGGTGGGTCTCAGTCCTTTGTCTAGTGCAGCCAAATGGTTCCAGAGGTGGGTGTTGGCTGCAGGCTGAAGACAAAATGGAGCTGAGGCTGCTGCCTTTTATCACCTCTGGCCTTCCCCATGCTGTGCAGGGTCTTTGGAAATCAAAATGGAGTTGTCACATGGGCAAGTCCTAGTGGCTCAACAGGTTTCTCCTTGAGCTTACTGTATCTGGGAGCTTCCTTAATGGGCTGTTAAGGAGACAATGGCTTGTAAACATCCAGTCTGGGAGTGTCCCAGAATCCAGTATCTTGAAACACAAATAGAACAAACATATTCCTAACTTCTGATACAGCTATGACACCTGCATATGAAACATAGAATCATTTCTAGCAGATTACAACCTTTCCATTGGTACCAAATATGGCATATCAAATGAATTATTGCAAATATGAAATTTTAATATGAAAATCAATCAAATAATCCCCTAAATCAGGACAGTGTCACAAGTGTGCAGCCCCATGCAAACACTCCAGTGCTCTCCTGGCTGATGAGTGGGGATGGTTGGGGGGGGTTGTGTGTGTGACTGCTGACCTTGGTGGTGTTGGCCCCCTCAGGCTCTTCGAGATGGGATTTGCTGAGCAGCTGCAGGAGATCCTTGCCCGGCTCCCTCAGA
Source organism: Podocnemis expansa (assembly GCA_007922195.1). NCBI lineage: Eukaryota > Metazoa > Chordata > Testudines > Podocnemididae > Podocnemis > Podocnemis expansa. The sequence goes on along the minus strand of ML682206.1, from coordinate 6,080,827 downwards.
GCCGTCAGACCGTGCTTTTCTCTGCCACACTTCCCAAACTGCTTGTGGAGTTTGCTCGGGCCGGTAAGGAAGATCTCCCAGACAGGAGCTGCTGTGGAGGGTGGATGGAGGGAGGATGATGGACTGAATGGTATGTGAGCCAAGAGTGGTTCTAGCTGTGCTGATCTGGCCTTTTGAAGGTGGAGAAGGGTTACCCACGTGCTGTTGGCCACTGGTCAGGTGGATCCCCGCTACATGTGTCCTACCTGCTTTCTTCTTGGGTTCACATCTCTTGCAAAGGGAATTTCAGCGCCTGTGAAACAGGCGGCTAATTAAAGTTGGGGCATGGCACCGGCAGGGCTCCAATTCTACTCCCTGGGACCGTGGTACACTGCATTCCTGTCTGCAGTGCCCCCTGCTGGCCAGTCCAGCCTTTGAGACTGTGGTGCCCTGCCACAAGTGTCTAATAGTGAGTCTGCTACAGTGGCCTCAGGCACCCCAGTCCTCCTGCTGTGGGAATCATGGTTTCCTCTTGCCTCATCCACAGGCCTCACTGAGCCAGTCCTGATCCGGCTGGATGTGGAGACCAAGCTCAGTGAGCAGCTCAAGGTGAGATGTGCTTGGGGTCTTCAGGGCAATAGACTGGGGAGGGTTAGGGGTGGAGAAACCAAGGTCTCTTGGTTCTGGCCCAGCATGGTGTCTGGGTCCCACGCTTTACTGCTGTACAGATCAGAACTCAGCTGCTGGCTAGCACAGGGGAAGGAGATAGAGGCCTGGCAGATCAACATGTCCTCCCCAGCTGCTGCCCTTCTCTGGCCTGCTGCATAGCACAGCTGAAGGCAGCATCCAGCCCCCTCATAGTAATCAGAGCTTGAGTGAGTGGCCTGAGCCCCGGCCCATCAACAGCCTCAGTTAAGCATGGGCCTGACAGCAGCAGCTGCTGTCACACCTGCAGCGATCTCGCCTGTGGGCAACATAGAACCTGAGCGTAGGATTCGGGTTGTTCCCCAAGCCTCTAGGGAACCAGTTTGGACTGGAGGGCAAAGGAAACTCTCTGCCCCGAGAGTATGCTGGTTGCTTTCCCAGGCAAAACGGGGTGGGCTGCTGTACAGGGCTCTGTTATTTCACTGGACAGGGCAGAGCTAGGCACTGGCAGACAGCACAGGCCCTGTTCCCCGTTAAGCAATGAAGAATAGTTCGCATGTTAGCCCCACTGTCTCCAGCTTGTGTAACTCTGGGGGACTGCCACCTCCCCCTTTCTCCACTGGCAGCTGGCCTTCTTCCACGTGCGTGCAGATGACAAGCCAGCCGTGCTGCTCCACTTGTTGAGGAGTGTGGTGAAGCCCCAGGATCAGACTGTTGTCTTCGTGGCCACCAAGCATCATGCAGAGTACCTCAAGGAGGCAAGTTGGGTGCTCGGGGCCCTCCTGCCATGTGCCATGCACTGGGTGGCTGGGTAGGATGGTTCTCTATGTGCAGGCATAAGTGAGTCCATGTTTCCTTCCCAAGGGCTGCTGCCCAAGCATCCCCAAATGATGTCTGTGATCAGTAGGTGCCAGCGTGTTCCCTAAGCCAGAGCTATCCTGTTAGTATCTTCAAAAGGCAGGTCTGCTGCAAGGGGAGCCAGAGGCTGGTGCTGGCTGCCAGGAGGAGAGGCACTGATTGCTCTCTTGGCTGGTGCAGAGAGGTCCAGCTGTTGTTTGACCAGCCTGGGCCTGAGTGTTGTTGCTTGTCCCGAGGCCACCAGCTGGAGTCTCTCCTCCCTTCTGCTCTGAAACTTGGCTCTGTGTTGAGGTTCCCTGGGTCTTGGGTGGTTCTCCCCTGCTCAGGGGCCGGGCACTGACCTCTGCTCCACACTCCAGTTGCTGACAGCGCAGGGCGTGAACTGCACCCACATCTACAGCTCTCTGGATCAGGCGGCTCGGAAAATCAATCTCGCCAAGTTCACGCACGGCAAATGTGCAGTGCTGATTGTTACTGATGTGGCTGCCCGTGGCCTCGACATCCCAATGCTGGACAACGTCATCAACTACAGCTTCCCTGCCAAGGCCAAACTGTTCCTGCACCGTGTTGGTGGGTCGCTAGGGCAGGCTGGGTGCTAGGGCACAGCCACCCATTCTCATTGAGTAGCTACTTCCTCCCATCCTGGTCACAGCACCACCAGGCTGGTAAATGCCATAGAGGAGGGGCCCTCACTGCCTCCCAAATATCTTCCCCACTGCTTGTGTGGGGCCCTGCTGGGCAGCCATTTCTGCAGGATGCTCCATGTGGCCCAGCCTAGACTGCCCAAAATGTCTGTGCTGGATCCCTCATCCCAAATTCACTGGGCCATGAGGGGCTGTGCCCTGCAGAGACATTGGGCAGGACCCAGCATTTTGGGGAAAGCCAACTACAATACAGCCTCAAATCTTAATCTGTGGGGCAAGGCCCAGGTAACTAGCTAGGCCAGGCCCAGCAGGGGGGGCACATGCAGTGTGCTGTGGGGCACTGGAACCTCTGAACAGTGGGGCACGTGTTGAGATTTGTCATCTGCAGCTGGTAGGGGAGGTGAGAGCAGGGTCCAAGCTTGGCATCTTGGTACCAGTCCCCTTAGTAGTTGACCAAAGGAGGCACATAAACTGAGCCTCACATCCCTGGCTGTGGTTCCTGAGGGCCTAGCAGTCCCCGAGTTAACGCAGACCTATTGTGCTTTTCTTCCCCTCCCAGGCCGTGTGGCCCGTGCTGGTCGCAGTGGCACTGCCTATTCCTTGGTGGCACCGGATGAGACACCGTACATCTTTGATTTGCATCTGTTCCTGGGGCGCCCGCTCATCCTAGCCACCCCACACGAGAAGCCCTCAGGTAAGGTCCATCCAGGCACTGGCACCTTGTCCCCAGGGCTGGTTTGGGCGGAGTGTGTGGGAGGGGAAGGGAAGTTGCATTTGGCCTTTCTGCTGGCGCTGGGCCTTGCACAGGGAGAGACGCGTTGTGGTTATGGTGACAGTGTGGCCAGTCTTGCCAGAGGTGAGGGTCTGGTGGGGCTGCATCTTGCCATGCAGCATGCCCAGCCCATGGGGGAGGAAGCACGTTGTCTCTTCTGGGCTAAAAGTCTGTGATTCAGTGGGGTTTGGGGCTGGCTAACACATGGGGATGGGGTGATCCCAGGAGCTCTGGAGGGGGCATACTGGATGCACTGATGGGATGTGACTTGTGTTCACCATCTAGTGGCCATGTGCAACACTGCAGGCAGCAGGGCTTGTGCTGCCTTCTGTCCTGGAGCAGCTGTTCAGGGGCAGAATGGTTAGCGAGACTCGAGGCTGGTACAGCATTGGGGTGAGGACAATGGGCAGGGTGCTCTCAATGGAGGCACGGTGTGGAGAAGAGTTGAGCTGGGGATGTCTCTAAAAATACCAGTTGCTCCACTCTTCTTAGCCTGTGCTGCCCTTGCCTGTTGCTGTGTGGCCTGGCCCCCATTGCAGAGTCCCTGAACAGGCGGAATCTCTGTTCCCCATGGGGAGATGTGGCCCCTAGGGCAGAGCCAAGGGTCAGCCCCCTTTTTGGCATTGCAGACAGGGACGGGGTGTTTGGCAGAGTCCCCCAGAGCATCATTGATGATGAGGAGTGCATGCTGCTCACTGACCACGAGAACTCACTGGACCTGCAGAACCTGCGCAGGGTGTCGGAGAACGCACACAAACAGTACCTGAAGTCGCGGCCCGGCCCCTCACCCGAGTCAGTCAAGAGAACAAAGGAGTTGGACTTCTCTCTGCTGGGCATCCACCCACTCTTCAGTGAGTGCCCAGCTTCCACCCACTAGGCTCATGCAGTGGCACCCGTGGGGTGAGCCAAGGGCAGGAGCTGCTCCTCAAGCACTGCCTCCAGTGCCCTCTGCTGGGAGAGGCTGGATCTGGGGCAGCTGAGTGCTTCCTGCCTACTGCTGGGGCTGAGAGCTTGCTTTTGTGCCTTTGTCCTGGCCTGTAGGCACTCACTGCTATGTCCCCTTCTTCCCTGTCTGGGCTCCTGACTCCAAGGTTCCCGCTTTGAGGACGATGAGCTGGAGAGACTGAAATTTGTGGACAGCATTAAAACCTACAGATCCAGAGCAGTGAGTATGAGCCATGATCTGCCTCGAGGCCCATGCATGTTTTCAAGGTGGGGCTCACTCTGAGGCTGGCAGCAGTGTGGCTTTGGATCAGATTAATGTGACTGGCCAGCCCAGCCAGAGTGCCATGAGCTCAGTCTTGACTGTCACCCAGAGACTCAGGGTTCCCCCTCAGTTGCGGGGCAGGGCGTGTACCTTCACAGCACCTCTCAGGCTCTGGGAAGATCACTTCTCCCTGTAGGGCTGCTGGGCGAGCTCGCTGACTTTGCTGCTAGTGCTCTGGCCAGTAGACAGTTTTGCTGCCCTCTGGGGATAGCAGGGGTACCCAGGGCCAGCGTCACTCAGGGACCCATATCTTGGACCAGACCATCTTTGAGATCAATGCCACCAACAAGACACTGGCCAGTGACGTGATGCGAGCCAAGCGGAGCCGTGACCGCAGCCTCATCGACAAGTACCAGAGGGGGCAGAAGGAGAGACGGGCTGTGTCTGTGCTGGGAGGCCAGGGCACAGCAGCCCCTCGCCCTGAGGAGGAAGAAGCAAATATCCAGGTATGGGCATGGATGTTGCCAGCTTCCCCGCCACATCCAGACCAGGGCCTGGCTGGGGACTCTGGGAAGCAACCTGCCTTGCCGGCCCTGAGCCCTGCCCTGGAACTGATGGCCCATGCTGGTAACTGGTGTGATGGGGCCAGAGGCAGGCAGCTGTCTGCACGGTGGTGGCATTGCACAGTATCATATGGGTGGGGTGGGCGGCTGCCTCTCAGGCCAGGCTCCAGCTGAGTAAAGTGGCTCCTGGCTGGAGGCTGGGGGCAAGGCGGAGGGGTTGGCTGTACACAGCCATCTGTCTGATCCACGTGTCCCAGGAAGTGTTCTCCACCATGGTGGGCAGGAAGCAGGGCCAGGCAGGAGAGGGCCTCAGGAAGAGGAAGCGGCATGAGACGCAGCAGGACAAGGAATTCTACATCCCCTACCGGCCCAAGGACTTGGAGAGCGAACAGGGGTGAGTCCTTTTGGCCAGCTCTCCAGCAGTGGGATCTCCCTGCTTCTCAAGCCCCTCTGAGCTCTGCCTTTCCCCTGTGTCCAGGCTGTGTGTGGGCGGTGAAGGCAGCACCTTCGAGCAGCAGGCTTCTGGTGCTGTGCTGGACCTCCTTGGGGATGAGACGCACAACATGAGCAAGAGCAAGCAGCTGCTCAAGTGGTAAGTGTCTGAGCTGCTGGGGGAGCAGACTCTAGGGAGGCAAGGCTCCTCCTTGGGGAGGGCCCAGGGCAGAATGCTCCCCCATAGCACGGGCCCTTTGATCACCTGCAGGCAGCACCAGGCAGGGGATTTTGCCCTGTCAGCCTCTCCTTGCTCTGAATGCCATGTGGCCACAGAAGATGGGATTCTCCCCATCCCTCAGCTGGGCTCCCCAGGACTCTGGGAGAGAGTGGTCTTTGTTCTAGGGGGCTGATCTAACCCAGTTAGGTGTAAATGAGCCCCCATTCCTCCCGCCCCTCTGCTGTTCCATCCCCTGACCTGCCGCCTGCTCCAGGGACCGCAAGAAGAAGCGGTTTGTGGGGAAAACCGGCCAGGAAGATAAGAAGAAAATCCGCACGGAGAGCGGCGGGTACATCAGCAGCTCCTACAAGAGTGACCTGTATCCTTCCTGCCTGGGGAGGGTAGGGCTAGGCTGTGCCAGGGCCCCAGCAGTGATGGACTTGGGCACCTCTGTGGCTGCACTGTGGGGGCAGAGGCAATTCTGGTTTGCAGTAGTGGAATGAGGCATCTCCCTTGCTGACAATTGCAGCCCTTTCTGCAGGGGGTTGTGGGTGGCAAGGATCTAGGGGCCTGGCTAGCTTCCAGGAAAGTTTCTGGTCAAGAGATAGCAGCAAGTGCTGGCCCAAGTCTGCAGGGCTCTCTTCCTGCTTGACATTTCAGGGCAACAAGGTTGATGGAGGAAATTGCTAGGGAGAGCCTGGAATTAAACCAGAGAGGGTGCAGAGGGCTTGACCCCCATGCCTGCCATTCCCTTAACTCACCACCCTCAGCTATGACAAGTGGAAAAAGAAATACAAAATTGATGAGCGGGACTCAGAAGAGGAGGGGAGCAGTGAGCTGAGAGGTGGGAGGCAGCGCAGGGGCAGAGGTGAGTGGCTGGGGCCAGGGGTGTGGGCCAAAGATAGGTTTGGGGGCCAGCCAGGATGCAAGATTGCAGCAGCCTCATGCATATCCTGTTGGGACACTTGTACAGAGGGCTGCTGCCACCTTGGAGCTCAATGCTGTGTGCAAACCACCTGTTCTCCGCTAGAGTCAGTTCCACATGGTGTTTGCCCCCCTCGGCTGGGTTCTGTAGTTCCATCCCTGACTTGGCTTGGCACTAGGACTCATGTGGGATGCAAGCAGGTGGAGGCTACCTGGAGAGCTTTGGGTAACTTATTTTCCCTGCAGGAGGCAGGCAGCTGGCTCCCTCCCCGGGGAAGCATGGCCCCAAGCAGGGGAAGGTGCACTCGGAGCTGAAGAGCAAGCAGCAGATCCTGAAGCAGAGGAAGAGCATGGCCAAGCAGAAGTTTCTGCAGAAGGGCGGCCTGAAGCGGCTGAAATCCAAGAACCGGCAGCGGGTGCAGGAGCTGCGCAGGACAGCCTTCGGCCGTGGTGCAGCCAAAAAGGGCAAAATGAGGAAGAGGATGTAAGGGGTGGAGCCTAGCAGGTCAGCCCCAGGCCTGACCTTAGGGAGGGGCTGATCATGAACCATTGCTCCCTTCTGGGAGTGGGTTGGGGAGAGACTTTAAATGATGCTTTGATTGGTTTTCAGTTTCTGTTGGATGTGTTTCAAATGTAGCTGGGGAGAGATGGAGAGAGCAGCTGGCCAGGTGCAGGGCTGCACGTGTGGGGGGTCTGTCACTGTTCTGTATCACCTGGAAGTTCCTTGACACACTGCAAAAGGCTATTTTTAAAAGGAGTTTCTCATCACAGATCCTTTTCCCCACATGCAAGGTGGGCTGCAGTAACTCTTGCTGCTCCATAATTTCACGTTACATGACCTCAAACCCCCCTTGTGAAGCACGGTAACAACAGTTGTCAGGAGAGATGACATGTTCTATGCCTGGCTCCCCATTGGTGTTACATAAACAGCAGTAGAGCCAAGTGCATTGCAAAGGAGAACAGGACTGTCCCCATTTTACAGACGGGGAAACTGAGATACAGAGTGACATGACTTGCCTAAAGTCACCCAGAAGGCAAGTGCCAGAGCCAGCTATAAAGCCCAGTCTGTGCCCCAATCCTGTGCCCTGTCTCATCATTGCCCAGCTGTCTTTGCCTTGTAATTCCATTTCTTTGCCCTCTCCAAACCAGATGTGTATTCTTAGCTCCTGCGGGGCTCCTCCCCTGCTTTTTCAGCTCCGTGACCCTTGGTGGCAGCAGGATGCAGATGAAGTGCCAGGTATGCTCTTACCCGTCTCTTCCCAAATATGGCAGTTGTGCAGGAGGTGACACTCCTAGCCAAGCTAATTCTAGATCAACAGATCAAAGCTGCCTGCCAGAAAATCCATCTTCCAATAAAGAGCACCCAGAACTGTGTGGGGTGGTGGGAACCCACACACCTGCTCTGTATAGGGAAGCAATGGGGTGTTTTTCTCCTCTAAAAACTACCATCTGTACAAGCTCATCTTCTCTTGGCACGTAGAGACGGATGGGCAGACAGATGTCCTACCAGGAAAATGAGTCAATGGATAGCAGTAACCCAGATAGCACAAATGAAGCCAGTTACTGCTGCAACCCCATATTACCTGACACAGAGCAGGCTGGGAGAGGCAGCACGTACAATAAGATCTTTGTTAGATTCTGGAGTCCCATCAGCTGTTCTCGTCTGCCTGTTGTTCATGGGGGGTGTGGGGCATTTTGATCATAGTTTGACTTGCTTTGAAAAAGTCTCTTTCTCAACCTGATTTGAACTCAGTTTTTCTGTCACAAGTCAATGTAAATAGTGAGGCAGAGGTGCCAATAAACTTTTATATTGTTTTTCAGTTTGTCTGCTGCAGCTGCCCAACTTGGATATTGGAAACCTGTTTAACTGAATCAAGGAGTTGGAGAGGGGTGGCTGTGTTAATCTAGTTCAGCAAAAGAAACAAGGTGTCCTGTGCCACTCTTACAGCCTAACAAACTTATTGCATGATCTTTCATGGGAGAAAATTCCACTTTGTGAGAGACAAGTTCTCCATCTTGTCTGAAGTGGGAGAAAGCTTGGCATAAGTTTGCTAGTCTTCAAATGCTCTTTTACTCCTTGTTTATTTTAAATCAAGGCTGGGATTTACCAGTGCTCTGTTTTAAAGGGTGTCAGGCAAATGCTACTTTTACCCCAGTATTCCCACATGCTGTAGCAGCAGTGTACAGCACACGTTTGGCCCAGGGTGGGGCAGCCGACAGGTGCTGATGTTACAGAAGGTTGCTGGTCACCCAATCCCTGAAGGCAACTCGTATGTCAGTGGGCAGAGATGGCTGGCAGTACCTGAAGGTCCCCTGCAAGGATGTGCTGAGCCCATAAGAGGCAGCAAAGTGCTGATATGCAGGGCTGACCTGTTGATTGAGAGTGTTGCATCTGTAGCACATGCAGGTGGGGGGTGAGTCTAGGGGGCACCAGGAGCCGGGGTTGCCCTCTGGCTGGCTGCCATAGAGCCTGAAACAAAGACAAATGGATAATGCAGCACAGGGACAGGGTCCTTCTGTCATCCAAACAGACTAAACGTGGCTGGGCTAGGATCAGGTTCCAGCCTGTGCTCTTGCCAGTGTGCACAGGGCTAGCATGAGAGACTTTAGTGCAGCTACACCCAGTCTTACCAGGCCATGGGCAGGAGATAGAGGGTCTAATCCAGGGCCCTGGTGTGTCTCAGCTCCCTCAAGTCCTGCAGCCCCAGCTGCAGACTTTTTGGCCGAGTAGTTTGGGGTGTCCAAGGGAGGGTGGCCATTGCACTGGCTCACCAGCAGGGCAAACTGCCTGCAGTGGGTGGGGAGGGGAAAAATCCAACCTTCTTGGGGAACCAGTGGGGGAACACGGGCAGGCTGAGCTTTCCCAAAAATGGCTGTGGCCCTGCTCCATGCTTTGCAGGGATATGTTACCCCACTTGTTATGGGGTAAGCTGAGGCTGGGAAAGGGTTATCCAGCTGCACAGGGAGTTTCCAAAACTGCTTTGAAACTGGAGCTTGAGCAGGCTCAACAGGATGATGTGTGGATCTAAGTGGGCCCCAGGCTGGCCTCCCTCTCCAGTCCCATGGTAACAAAACCAACTGCTGACACAGACATCCCATTCTCCACCCAAGGAACCCACCAATCACTCAGGGGCGCTCCAGTCTTCCCCCTGGCCCACTGCTACAGTGAAAAGCCACCCCCAGCAGTCCTGGCAGTGGTGTGTGCAAAAAAAAAAAAAAAAAAAAGCAGTGCTGTCACAGACACTTCCTGCTGCATGGGGGCTGGGGGGATAGCACCCTCTCCTAGGACAGTAGCATGAGCTCCATGTCCTCTCCTGCTGCCATTGTTTTGGCAGCAGGGGCATTTGGTGACACTCAGCGATGTGCACTGATACACTTGCATCATGACAGCAGTTGAGAATGATGGGTTTAGTGTGTGATTTGTAAGACATGTATTGGATGGGGGGGTCCGCATATTTCCCTGGTGCCTCCCTCTGCCCCTCTCAATTAGCCCCATTGATGCTGACCTTGGTGGTCTCTTGCCAGATTGGCAAATGTTGCTGTGAGCTGTGCAGATGTAAGTCAGCTGTGACTCAGCTCTTCCATGCCATGTTGGGATGGCATTGATGGGACCTGAGTGTAGTTGCAGCCATCTACCTGTTTAGGCACTGAGCATGATCATAGAATCATAGGGTTGGAAGGGACCTCATAGGTCATCTAGTCCAACCCCCTTACCACCCTAAGGGTCACCTCCATTACCAGCTGAAATCCCTGAGAGAGACTCAAAGCGGGGTGGAACCTCAAGGGCCCCACCCACGGAGGTCAGCTGGAGAAGCAGGGGGCAGCAGAAGGTGATATAGTGGACTGGGTGGCAGGGGCACTAACTGGCAACTGGCAGAGCAGCCCCAGGAGCAACAAGGGGCTAGCAGAGTGGCAGGTTGTGCGGCCAGTGGAGAGACAAGCAATGCACCAATGATGGTGCCTTTGTCTCTCCCTCACCCCCTGCCATGATGGGAGCTGAATTTGCTTGGCTGAGCCCTTCAATTCTAGGACATCATTGACCAGGGCCATCAACCATGGTGGAGGTGAAGGATGCTGGCCAGCCTGCTTTGGGCTGGGCGCTTGGCTCATGGCTTGTCTATGACTCAAGGAAGGGCAGCACACTGTGAAGGCACCCAGGGTGGCGTATAATCCTCCAGGTCATGGGGTGGGAGCTCAGCCTGGTTTTATGCTGTAGTGTGGCGAGGAACCCCTAGATCAGTGGTTGTCAGACGTAGGGTTGGGACCCAGTACTGGGTCGCAAACCCTCAGGCACTGGATCGTGGCACCCTCTGCTGCTGCTGCCAAGAGACTGGAATGCATTGCTGAAAGATGTAATTGTTGGGCTGTGGACATAAATATTTTTTTCAACTGGGACCCAAGAAAAAAAAGTTTGAAAAACACTTCCCTACATGTGGAAACCAGCCCGTGCTGCTGAGGTGTCACCTGGCAGAAGGGAGCTGGAGCTGGGGAAAAGCTGCATTCATTCCTGTCTGGAGCTGGCTGCTGCTTTCTAAACTTACATAGGGTAACCCTTTGGAGCAGGAACTCTGGGGGCGGGGGAAGCTTAACCTTACTAGAAAGCAGCAATAAGCCACGTGTCTGATGTAACACGTGGCATTCAGCAGGCGAGAGCAGGGGGTAGAGATGAGGGCGGTCCAAATCAAAGCAACTCACAGCAGGGGCGGCACAGCCCCGAGGGGTGAGCAGCCTAGCTGGCGGTAGCAGGCGAGGGCTGTGTGGCCGGCGCAGGCTCGTCTTTGCGGAGGTCAGCGAGGATGTCGGCCAGCTCGAGCAGGCAGAGCTGGACCTGTTGGAGACAGTATGGTCACTTTACCTGCATCCAACCAGTGACTCCTGCCCACAACCAGCCTTAAAAGGAGACACCTCAGCCACTGTAGGGAATGGGCCTGGGTACACTTGGCTATGCTAGGCCTGGCCTGGCCTGACACGGGCGGACACTGTACGGAGCAGGGCTAAGGTACTGGCCACGCCTGCTCCGGTCATTTCCTTTCCCAGGGGCAGTAAGCTGCAGTCCACCCTCCAGCACAAGCAGCAGGTGAGCAGCACTGGCAAAGGTCAAATGCTTGTGAGACAGGCAGGAGGCTGCCCCACTGACCGTGTCGAGCTGGGTTTCCGTATCCTCCAGGGGGACAGATGTCTGCAGCTTCATTTGCTTTGTGGCCAGTTGAAAGAGGTTGAAGGTGGCCATCTTGATTTGCCCCAGCTGCAGTGTCTTCTTGGCAGCTGTGTTCTGGATCTCTGTCCATTTAGACTCCTGCAATGAGGGTGGAGCAGCATGGTATGGAGCCTTGACCCCTCTCTCCTCCTCCCGGTGTTTCCCAAGTGTCCTACCCAAGCCAGGCAGCACATCGCTGGTAAACGCCACCCAGGGGAACGGCTCAGTCTCCTCAACCTGCTCCTTGCCAGGACCAGCCCACACCAGATCACCAGTGGGTCGAATTCAGTGACGAATCCTGGACCCATGCCAGCTGGACGTATGCTAAGAATCACTGTCCCCTGGCAACCTCCATGCACCAGACCTGGGTTAATGCTACAGAGCCCCCCCGCAATTTCCTCCTGTGACTGGGCCATCGAAGTCCTCCCGCACTGGAGTCTTTGAGTACTTACTCCATCCCAGAGCTGCAGCCTCAAGTTTCTCTTTGCCCCCTCTGCCCATGGGGCTCCTGCCATGATCCTTGTAAGCGGTGTCCTGTTTTGGGACCTACCCAGGCTCTAGCCCTTGGCTGCAGGGATGGAGAATCCCACTTCCTAGAAGGTGGGAGTGGAGCTGCTTGCTCCCAGAAAAACAGCAGGCCAATGGCAGAGGAGAGCATACCTGCAGCATGCTAGCAGAGCTGTAACTGTTTACAGCACTTGGAGAATGCGCCCCTTACAGTGATCGCTGCCTGGGTCAAGTGCCGCAGAACATGCCCTTTAATGGACTGGCTCAATGGAGCCACTCCAGTGCACCTGGACCAAAGCCCCACTCGCCCTCCCATAGTTATGGCCTGACATGCTGGCTCTGAGTTGGCTGAGCCCAGCTGTCCACTAACCCTCCAAGCCCATGGCACTTGCACCAGCACACACACGGTGAATGCTGGCAGACCTGTGCTCAAGGGTCCACGCCTGGCTGTAGCATAAAGCCCACACAGCCACAAGTTCGTGCCCAGTGAGGGATGGAAACCAATTGCGCACCGTCTTGTGGGTAGTGGGAGCCGCTACAACTTGCAGGCTCCATCCACATTCATTCCTCAGACCTGTCCAGAACACACTTTTGCTGCTGGAAAGTGGCATGACGCAGCCTGAGCACCCTGAAGGCTACTGAGAGGGGAATGGGTTTGATGGCTGTTGCGCCTTCCAGGCTCAGGTTAGTGCCTAGCTTGTGCATTACAGACATGCTGTCTTGGTCTGTCCCACCCCAAAGCAGTTTGCACCCCACATACTTCCCCCTGCACGCAAAGGCATGGTAGCAGCCTGCTGCCTGGCAGGGAAGTCTCCCCATGCCATGGGGCAAGTCTGGCACCACCCCAGCAGCCATCAATCACCCTTCCCCACCGCAGGATTCAGGTATGTCAGTCTAGGAAATACAAGGTGGGCCGAGTGTGCTGGACATGCATGAGGGCCCAGCTGGGAGAGATGCAGTCAATCCCCCTCTCAGCTCAACTGAGGTCAGTGCAGGCAGGTGGCGTCCCGTGGGCAGCAGGGATGGAGGGGTGGGAGAGGTACTGGGGACTCAGAGGACCACAAATTAGTAGAGCCCTGCAAATCCACAGATATCCACATTATATCCACATCCGTAGCTACACCACGGATATCCTCAGACCATTTCTTGCAGATGCAGCTCGGATGCAGACCCACTTATTTGTATCCATACAGGGCTCTACAAATTAGCAATCACAGCCTTTGTGGGGAGGCCTAACCACCTATGATTTCGCTACACATCACCCCACAGCCAAATGAGCCCCTGGGGAATGGCCCCTTGCCCCAGCCTCATAGAGCCAGTGAAGAAACCTCGTTCTGCAGCCTTCTTGCCTGGTGAGCCGAAAGGTTACAGCGTCCCCACCTACCCACTGGTGCACCTTGGCCCGGGCCTGCTCCAGCTGGGCCTGCAGCACAGCCAGCTGGTTGTTGAGCTGCAGGATCTCGTTGTTGCTCTGCTCCAGGTATTGCTGGAACCGGGCACGCTCCTCCTCCATCATTTCCCGGCTCCCCAGCGCCCGCTGCACCAGCGCCTCCTGTGTGGCGCTCAGCGTCCTAAAGCGGTCGACCAGCATCTGGATTTCCTGGAACTGAGCAGGACGGGACAGGAGACAGGCACTCATTCACACAGATGGGAGCTCTGTCCCTTCTACCAGTGGTTTAAGGGAGGGGCTGTGCTGGGTTCCAGTTAGCTGGGCTGTCCCATTTTTACACTTCTACTGCAGGGTACGGGCCTTCTCCATGCTATGATATTTCACTGACAAAGGGGTGGCTGCCAGCAGCCTGCGCGGCCCCCAGGTCTCTGCTGCAGCACCAGCACCTCCCGTGCACCTTGCTCTAGCAGGTTTCGGTGGAGCAGCTGCATCCCCGGGGGGGGGGTCACTGGGATCCAAGCCAGAACCTACTACCTACCACGGTGCTCCTTCCCCAGAGAGCACATTATTGAATGGGTGCGCAGAACCGGGGTTCCTGGCACTTCCCTGGGCAGCTGTGCTGCAGATGGAGCAAGGCTGCAGGACGTTGCTGCTCCTGTAGGAACGCAGCAGGCCATAGCTGTGAGCTCAGGGCAGAGTATAATCTGGGGGCTGCTGTTGCATTGTTGGGGGGAGGAGGGGAAGGGCTAGGTTGTTTCAGTGCAACCAGCTTCAGGCTACAACCCTCCTCAAGGATGAAATGAGAGCACTTGGTGCAGGTGGGGGGCTGCTAGAGATGAGAGGATGGGGGCAATTGTGGTGACAGGGCTGCAGCCTGGCACTAGCACTCAGGGCTTTTGTTGCTGGCATAGTGGTGACGGTGGTTCACCAGCAACAAGGCAGTGAGGAGGGAGCTGGAGAACCTGGAAGGGAAATGCCAGCCCTTGGCTAGGGACTTTGGCACTTGGGGAGGGTCAGTGCCGGAGCACAGTCACGGGTGGCCCGGGGGTCCACCCATTTGACCCTGCAGCCTGTGCACTTTAGCCCCTGGCAGCAGTGCAAACTTCACTGCTGCATCTGCAGGCCCACCCAGCAGTCGGTGGCCACAAGCGGGGCAGAGGTGCAAGCACCAGCATCTCTGCTCTGCTCGCAGACACGACTGCCAGCTGCCGGCTGGCCCCATGGCTGCGGCCATGCAGCAGCAAAGTTCACTTCACTGCTGGTCCTGGCATGGGGGTTCTCCCCCGCGTAGCCAGACCCATGCTGCACTTGCAAGGAACCAGCGGCTGGCCACACGCCTGGACTGCACACGGGCAGGGATGTCAGGCTGCTCTTCAGTAAAGGTCTCTGGGAAGAGCAGTGGCTGGGAAGAGGATAATGCAGAGCTAGGGACAGGGCGGGAGGTCGGTGCTGAGTTAACAGCATATTAATCCAATCTGAACCCCTCTTTCGAGATGGTAACAGATTTCTTAGACAGAGGGAAAGCAATGGATCTCATTTACCCAGCTTTCAGCAAGGCATTTGATACAGTTCCACGTGGGGAATTATTAGTTAGAGTGGAAAAAAAGGTGATTAATATGAAAACTGAAAGGTGGACAAGGAGCTGCTTAAAGGGCAGACTACAGCAGGTCATACTGAAAAGTGAACTGTCGGGCTGGAGGGAAGGTGCCAGTGGAGTTTCTGAGGGATCGGTCTCAGAACCAGTCTTATTCAACCTTTTTCTTACTGACCTTGGCACAGAAAGTGGGAATGTGATGCTAATGTTTGTGGGTGACACAGAGCTGGGAGGTGTTGTCATGCTAGGCTTGAGAAGGCCAAGCCATCTTGTAAAATACACGACCCAAATCCACCCTTTGAAAACATATGATAAAGAATATAATTGCAGTGTTACAAGTAGGCTAGGACTTTGATATGCATGAGTGTCATTAGTGGTTTCTTGATGATGTTTACCAATACATATATCCTGTTAGAGGTTAGCAAGGTAAATGAACGACTTCCCTATCTGTTACCATTGTTCTGTTGGAAGGGGTCAAGAGGGAACATTAACATCTAAATGAACCTTTGAAGTACCAATGTAAACTGGCTGTTAATAGTGCTAATTACCTGTGGTGTCACGGAGGTGAAGGATTTACTTCACAGGACAATATACATGATTATTCTCCACTTAAGAAAGTACCTGGGAACTATCATGAAAGCTCACATGAAGGAATGACCTGCAAATGCCCACCTTGCTACAACTATAAAGGGAAGTTGGGAACATAATCCCTTTATCTCACATCTGTCCACGCTCCTCAGGGAAAGTTCAGGCTAGGGGATTGAGATCCCAGCCAGCACCCGCCTGGAAATCACCTTGCTAATTCTCAGGGGAGAATTAGAACAAGCTCTACGCCTGGATTACTTAGTCCATTCCTGTAAACTGGATTTCTAACAACTGAAACTGTGAAACAAGGACTTAAACCCATCTAGCTATTAGATGTATGCCTTAAGACCTGCAAACTCCAAATTCTTCAAGAACTTATTTTCTATGGGCTCTAAATCATTTGTATGTATGTGATCTACTTTGACCCTATAACAGCTTTCATTTTGTTTCTTTTCTTTTTATATTAAACCTTTAGCTGTAGTTACTAAAGAATTAGCTGGTGGCATAGTATTTTGGGTAAGATCCAAGCCTATATTGTGCTGTGTAATGTGGCGGACTTTTTGGGGTCAGAAGAACCTATTTCTTTCAGAGACCCAGTGGCTGTACTGGGGACCAGTGACTGGAATGCAGTAAAGTGGGCTGAGTATGTTTTATGGCAGCTTCTTGACACCCAGTGTTGGGGATCAGAAGCATTGTTTGTGACTGGTTGGGGAGTTTATCTCCACGTAACCCACAAGTGCTGGGAGAATCTGCTCTCCTTTTTGCTGCTTGCCCTGATCTTTGCATTTGCAGGTGGTTATCCCAGGATGCCCGGGTCACAGGTGTTGCCAATACAGAGAAGGATTGGGATACCATCCAGGAAGAGTGGGATGACCTTGTAAATTGGAATAATAGAAATAGGATGAAATGATGTAATAGTGGAAAGTGCAAGGTCATGAACTCAGGGACTAATAACAAGAACTTTTGCTATAAGCTAGGGCTTCGTCTACTGGAAGTGAGATGTGACAAAGGAGAAGAAGGACCTGGCGTTATCGTTTGATCATAGGATGACTATGGTATGAACCGCCAATGCGATATGGCTGTGAAGCAAGCTAATGCAGTCCTTGGATGCATCAGGTAGGTATTTCTATGGAGATGCTAGTACCATTATACAAGGCTTTGGTCAGATCTCAACTGGAAAATTGTGTGCAGTTCTGGTCACTCATGTAAGAAAGATGCAGTCTGACTGGAACAGGTGAAGAGATGATCAAAGAAATGGAGAACCTGCCTTATGAGAGGAAACTCAAAGAATTTGGCTTGTTTATCCTAACCAGAAGAAGGCTGAGGGGGAGATACGATTGCTCTCCACAAATAAATCAGAGGGATAAATACCAGCGAGGAAGAGGAATTATTTAAGTTCAGCAGTACTGTGAACACAAGAACAAATGGATACAAACCGGCCATCAGGAAATTTAGACTTGAAATTAAATACAGGTTTATAACCATCAGGGGAGTGAAGTTCTGGAAAAGCCTTCCAAGAGGGACTGTGGGGGCAAAATACCTAGCTGGCTTTAAGACTGAGCTTGCTACAATTATGGTGGAAATAGGACAGCCTAATTTGGCAATTATTCAATCATGCTGTGTTCACACAGCACTCTTATTTCGAAACAACAGAGGTTGTTTCGAAATAAGAAATACCCTGTTCACACAACGCACAGTTGTTTCGAAACAACAATGGCGTTGTTTCAAAACAAGTTAAACCCCATGCGGGGACAAAACAACGTTGTTTCGAAACTATTGTTTCGAACAACACCGTGTGAACATATTGTTTCGAAACAACGGTGACTTGTTTCGAAATAACTGTTGCCTGAACCTGCTATTTCGCTTTGAGCTTTTTCCTTAATTCGAATTAACAAACTGTTAATTCGAATTAAGTTATTTCGAAATAAGGTGTTATTT
>ML682206.1:5990182-6058372 GCA_007922195.1 Podocnemis expansa | reverse complement strand
GGGGGCTATATGTCAAGTTGCAGTGCTTGTCAGCATGGGAATCAAACACCTAACAATTTGTATTGCATTGTATTGCATTGTGCCTAGTTAGCCAGGACCCCACTGATAGGTACTGTGTAGTCACAGAACAAAATACATGCCTTTTCTTGTCTGCGCAGGAGTATTGGGCCTCCATCACAGAACATCTATGGGCGTACGAAGGCTGGGAGGACTGGGGACAGAGCGAGGGGCCCCAGTGAGTCGGAGCATGGTGTTTGATAACATTCCCTTGCTAAATGTTCGAGGCTCCATCCAAAACACTGAGACAAGCGATCTAACATTGAGGATCCAGTGATGGCCACTGTTGATGCAGGAGCCTTCTACTCTGCAACCACTGCCATCACACTAATTGGCTCTTAAAATCTCATCTGAAAGCTGTTCCCCTTGCCTATCTGTCCCTCTGACAAGTACTTTGCCGTTACATTAAATAGAGCTCCATTATGCAGTTCTCTAAGTGTACCATTTTATTCTTCTCTGCTCCTTAATTCTGCAACTATTATCACACTGCCAAAGCATTTTGTGCCGTTCTCTCTCTTGCTCTCTCTAGATACACATTTGGCCACACCATAGCATATCAGATTAATAGGCACTTGGCCTCCAAAATAACCCCCAGTGCTTTACAATCTGCAGCAGCAGTTTTGCAGCTAAACTTTGGGCCAAAGTCTGTCAGTTACTTGAATTTTCACTGAGCAATTGCAATTCTCCACAGGAGAGGAGAAAGGGGAAGCATTTTTCCAACTGCTTTAGGCTGCTGACTTTGGGTTTCTAGAAAGCAGGAGTTTTCTCTGCTGATTACATTGTACCCTCCCCTCCTGCCCTTGAGCCCTCAGGAATTGACCAGCGATCACCTGGCCTGCAGCCCCACCAAGGACTCACTTTCCATTCTCAACTTCTTTTGGGTTGCTAATATCCCCGTTATCTGCCTCCTGTGGAAGTCAGAGCCCAGCGACCCCACAATGTAGGAATCGTGAACAGACCCAGCTCCGCAAGGCCCCGTGCAGATGGTCTGACCTGTTTCTGGGCCAGCAGGGCTTGCTCCACCTCTGCCAGCTCCCTCCTCTTCTCCAGCAGGCGGGTGGCAGGGGACAAATAGTCATCTTCTCTTTCCGGCATTTTGCTGCAGAGGAGGAACAAATAGGTGAGGGACAGCACCAAACTTATCCCTGGTACAATGGACATCTGCTAACTCCTCTCCAGCCTTCGTGGCAGCTGGGATGCTGGAAAAGGTGCACCCCATGCAGTACAGAACCCACTGCGATACAAGGTGTGACACACGCACACCTCTGTAATGTGACCTGGGCATCTTTCTTGTTCACACTAGCAATGAAACTGTGTCTAGCACAAAGTATGTGGTGAGGGGTGTTTGTGGAATACTCATGGCACGCTCTGTTATGGTAGCATGTGCCCTGCAGCTTCACGCATGTGCAGATATGAAGCACGGCCCCAAATGTATTTCATATGGCTCAGGTGGGGGGCAGACAGGCAGAGCCATGCTCACACCCCCTGTGGAGGGACATATTGACAGACTGGGGTAAATGAGCTTGCAAGGCCCAGTAGGCTGCACTGAACCTTGCAAGACAGACATTCCCAGGGTGGCATCTGAGAGATGGGAAACCGAGCGAGCTCACAGAGCCCAGCCAAACACACAGAATCGCTTGTTGAACCTCTGCTGTGACTAAAGGCGCGTGAGCGGGCAGAGCTTGCTTGTTGGCGGACGCTGAACAAGTGCTAGTTTGCCACCAGTTCCATCCCTGATTGATCCCAGAGCACAATCCAATTTGGTTTCCAATCCAGAGCCTGTCTGGGGCCCACACAGACATTGTGAGTTTACACACAAGTTCCTAAGTGCGGTTTTTCTTCCCTCTCTAACTGTCCCAGAAAATCAGTGGCTAGCACCTCTGCTTAACATGCAGAAGGTCCTGGGTTCAATTCCCAGGGAGGTGGACTCAATGATCTCACAAGGTCCCTTCCAGCCCTATGATTTGATTTGATCAACAGAGAAAATTGCCTCCTTAGCTGATTGTGCAGATCAATAACATGCCAGACTGGCCTGGAGCAGCAAAATGAAAAAGGTGAGCTCTTTCCTCAAATCTTGTTTGTCAGAGGGAGACTGGAACAGGCCCAGTTCACTTTTAAGGGCCAGAGTAAGGGCACCTGGCCTCTCTGAAAAGACCCCACTAGGCAACACCCGGGTGGGAGCAGGAAGGATCAGTAGCTCAGAGCTAGTGCAGAAAGCAAACACATGACAGTGGGAAAAGTCTGGTGAGTAGATGGCTCCTTCAGAGAGCCCTGGGGAAAGGGGAGATCCCGCTCAGGCAGATTTTGGAGGAATAAGACTTGCAGGCAAAGGCACCTGAAGGGATGCCAGTCGCCCTCTTGACAAGCCCTGAGGGCTGCGGGAACACTTGGAGGCAGCATAGGGAACTGCTGGGGAGGCTGGAAAACTGCTGTTTTAATGTTTTATGTTCTGAGAGTTAGAGAATTATCTGCTTTCAAGAGATCTGATGGAGGCTGAAAATGCACTAAATTATGCCGGCCTCCTGGGCTGCTATTAGTCTCTGAGAGGGACAACAGTCTTTTCCATCAGTCTGATCTACAGCGGAGAAGATGGGCAACAAAGTTGGTACCGGGAACTGTTGGTGATACTGAGGAAGGACTTTCCTGCTGCATTGATACACAGTTACAGTCCTTTTGGGTGTTATTTATAGCAAAGGGAAACTGACAGGAGTGTTTACTACACTGATGGTGTCACTTTAAAACAAAAAGGTCTCTAGGGAAGATGGAAAAATGTGGCCCAAGGTGGTGCCGTCATCCTGAGTCTGCAGGCAGCCTGAAACAATAGCTCTGAGACATGGCAACTGACTCACTCCTTGTGATCTGGATGTTAACTCTGGTGCCTAATGACAACCCAAATGTCAAGATTATTAATGAATTTACACCAATCGAAGTGTCTGTTACAGGTCCCCTTCTATGCCTAGTCCACAGCAGATATGAGCCTTTCACTGTTTTTAGCACTGGCAGTCCCTGCCAACTCTCTTGTGTGCTCACCATGATAGTGGCTGTCACAAAAGCATGCACATACATCCAAAAAAGGAGGTACAATCCCAGTCCAGTCTCCCTACAAGATAATGTGGGTGGCTCCACAGGCAGGCAGAGTTGAGGGACGTTCTGTCACTTATGTTCCTGAAGAGCAGCCTCGGGTACTGTAAAATGGCAACCAGGTTCCCATCTGTGGTGGGCAGGAGTTTAAAAGTCACAAGTCACTCCTGGGTGCTGTTCTTTCACATTTTACAGCATTCCCTGTGTTAAAAGCCTGCTCTTAGCACTTGAGATGGCCATCTCAGCAAGTGACATTTCAAACTGTGCCCTTATTGGGCAACAGGCTAAACGCAAAGATAATCAGTAAATACACAAATCAGGATTTGCTTGTTTCTCCTCTTATTCTCATGCACAGAAAACTGGCAGCTATGTGCTCTCTCTGGAGTCCCAGTATAGAACTGATTCATCGTAACGAGACTCATTCTGTTAGGCTATGTCCACACGTAGGGCATTGTTTCAAAATAAGTCATTTCGAAACAAGTCATTTCGAAATAAAGCCCTCATTTCAAAATGACTTAATTTGAAATAACTAAAAGTCTATTCGAAACAAGGGAAAAGCCCCAAGCAAAATAGCATGTCCAAACAGTGGACTTGCTATTTCGCTTTAGGGGAAGGGCATGATGGGTCGCCTAGCCCCCTGCTACCCCCTTTCCCCACCCCTGCCTCAAGGCAGGAGCAGGGGGCTAGGAGCCCGATGGGGCTGGGAGCTGCTTGCAGTCTGCCCGCAAGCAGCTCCCAGCCTAGCCCCCTGCTCCTGCCCTGAGGCTAAGTGGGGAAAGGGGGGATAGCAGGGGGCTAGGCGACCCACGCCCCCAGGCAGGGAGCCTGCTCTGCCCCTGCCTGGGCTGGGTGTCTGCCCCCCAGCCCAGGCGGGGGCTGCTGCAGCCCTACCTGCCCCCTGCCCACCCCAGCTCCGCCCTGAAAGAAGCAGGGAAGGGGTGGGGGATAGTGCAGCCATGGGGGGCAGCGATGCAGGATCCATGTTGCCCTGCTCACGGCAGGACAGCATGGGGCCCACAGAACCGTGGGGCCAATGGCAATCACCCCTTCCCCAAAGGACAGCACTGCTTCTGGGGACCACCCTTGGCACCCCATATTGTTTGATGCCCTAGGCGACTGCCTAAATTGCTTCTATGGTAGGGCCACCCCGCTTAAACACTAATCAACTCACCTCCCCATCTTCTTTGGGACTGAACTCTAGAAATCTTCCCCTGAAAGGCATTTTGCCTGGTCGCAGACCCTTTCGGTGGCTCTTTTCTGCATCTTACCTATTTTCCACCCTGTGCACATCTGAACTGGATGGGGTATCCCAGCACTGGTTTTGTGAGAATGACCTGGGCTTTAGCTGTGACCCACAGTGTTGCCAGCCTGCACGTGCTAGGCATGAAGGTTTGAAACACACTTGCAGGACAAGGCCCAAACGACAACTGTGCATTACCTACTGACCCTTCAGCAAGTGCTCCCTTTATTGCTAAGGGCCATCTTCTCTATTTCTCCACCCCGGCCTCCTAAGCCTCCTCAATACCTTTTCTGATGTATCTAGGTTGCTTTGTACGCATGTTCTATATCTGCTGTTAACACTTTGGAACATTGTCTGGTTTTGAATGTTAAGGTCAGAATGAATGTATTATAGAGAGGATAGCTTATAGAAGCAACTCTTGTTGTTACTTCAAAGCTGAATTTCTGCAGTCTTCCCAGTACGTGGCACATCATGAAAATAAATTCTTCAGTGTTAGCTGTGTGTGGCTACAGGCTTTAAAGAAAGAATCCTTTTTGTTTAACACACAATAACTGCAAGTCTCACTACCTTTACTGTGGTTCTTAAAGCCCCAGCTGCTACAGTCATGAAGTCACATAAGCATCCAGATTTGATTGCATTTTTGAAAGTTCCTAGCTTTTATGGGTGCTAAGAAAAGCTTGAAAACATAAAGGAAGTGGATCCTAAATGCTCACAGCAAACCTAACAGGAAGGGCCCAGCATTAATCAGTTTAAAACTCATGACAATTGTTTTTAAATAATTGCATGATTTTTGCAACCCAGCTCTTGGTTTTTGAGTGCCCGAGGTTGGCAGTGTCACTGCTAAACCAAAAGAAGCAGTATGGTTAGGTGGGCAGGACACCATACTGGGAGCTAGGCTTGTCCCAGTCTGCATTCTGCCATTAACTTGCATGGCAGAGGTAAGTCCCTTCTCTGGTTCACCAAACTGTAAAACAAGGGTTGTGATCCTCATCTCCCCAAACCCTCCACAATGCAGAATCTGCTTTCCCTGCACAGTTCTCCTCGGGACTGGTGAGGCACTGGCAGAAGACCAGCCCTGATCCGCAGCCTTAGAGCAGGCAGCTGCTATGTGAAATCACTCCCAGGAAGCATCTGTTAAGTGTTGTCTTGCTGGCGCAGAACCTGAGAACTGGCAATCGCTCCAGCTACCCAAATAAATACACCCAGCTATTATTATCAACAGGAAGTCTTGAGGCCTGAGCCAACCACACTCCTGGCACACAGAGCGGAGATCCTGTCTTCACACCTCTCTGCACAGGGCCTGGCTAGACAATGGTTAGTAATAAGAGTGTTGTTCCCAGGAGCCGAGCAAACTGATGCTCCACAGACCCCCCCACAAGCTGCCACCGGCAGGGAGAGGATCTTACTCACAGCGGCAGCATCTTGTCCCGGAAAGCCGCCTGCAGATATTCTTCTAGTTCGAAAGCCATTGTGGCCAGCGCCGGCAGGGACCTGCAGGTCAGGGACTGGGGAGCTGTGGTCCCCCCTGCTATCCCAGAGCCTGAAAAAGGACAAGGCAGGGAGCTGCATGGCTTGTTGCTAAGGAGACAGCCAGCACAACGTTCTGTTGCCATGGTCACGCATTCGGAATCCCAGAGCCCTTTAAAGTTTCCACGCTCCGCTGCAGGAGAGGCTAGAGAACAATGTACTGCGGGGAAGGTGGAGCCAGGCCCTGTCCAATCAACCGTCCTGATTTATATGCAGGAGGGAGGCAGCCAGAGGAAGCCACCTGTAAGAGTCACTCTGTTCCTCCCAGCTCCCCTCTCCTCACTTCTGTCCGATTTGCATGATTGCATGACTTAACTTCGGCTGCCCCCCGCAGAGCTCTGTGCCTGACTTCCATTCCTTATCTGTGAGTGACGTCCCCCTCTTCCCCAGAGTGTCCTAATACCAGTGCCCCACTGGACCTCAGGAGCCCTCTGCTGCGGATAAATAGCTGGAAGAGTGGGAGGGGCCCAGATACTACAAAAATGGGGGGCACATGCATGCTAAAAATAAATAGGCCAGATCTGACCATCAGATTTGGAGGGCAGAGCTTTGTGCCAGCATTGACATTAATGAGGCTCTGGTCTGCCACTGAAATGTGCTCCATTTATCTGGCCCTCACAACTGGCAGTCTTCCATCTACACCCTTGGAGGTGGGACAGGCTGTTATCCCAGGGTACCAATTACCCAGGGAGCATCCTAACCACTGGGCCAGCCTTCCCGGAACAAACTAGCAAAACTGGCTCTGTGTTGGCTTTGATATTATTATTCACTATTAAGACTACCATAGTGCAGAGCAACCTCATTATAGGGCTCCATTAGTGATTCATCGCAGATCTACGGCTGCATCCAAGAGCCCTGCCTGGCTCCATCTTAAAAATATAGACTGCTTTTAGCTAGTTACTCTTTAAAGAGCTATTGCTGCATCTAGAAAATGGTGGGTTGATTTAGAACCCATTCTGCCTATGTGTTCCCACATGGTAAGGAACCCTTAGCCTTTGTTTTTATTACATGGCATACTTGCGCACAAAAATCTTTATCTGCATTAATCGTCCAATGCCCCCTTCCTGACTGGCTCATCTCAGTTAAAAAGACACTTTCCACTAAGAAATTGCATGTCTTTCACTTTGCTCCCTTGGGGCACTCTTGAGCCAACCTTTTCCAAACTGCACACAAATTCAAAAGGCCTCAGGGTTGGGGCACTCAACAGATTCAATTGATCTGATTTTTCAGGCATTCTGAGTATCTGAAACTCAGATCTAGAGCTACAAAGGTATTTACATTCATAACTGCCAACAAGGGTGCTAGAATAGATAGCCACTTTGAAAAGCTGGCCTTTGTGTATAATGACTTGGGCTGTTTTGCTCTTCTTGGCATCTTGCTTGAGTGTCATTCATCTAGGAAAAGAGAAGGTTTCTAAAAAAATCTACCTTAAAAAGGACAATGAGATTTATAAAGCCACAAAAATTGACAAGGGGAGATGACAAGGTTTTTGGGCGCCCTAGGCCATATGTTACTTTGCCTCCCCCGGCCACAGGCGGGAATGCAGGTCTGGAGCAGCACCACCACCAGGGTCCAGCCATGGGAGGGGGTCTGGCCCCAGCCAGGCAGCAGCATCGCAGGCAGGGGTTCGGCCACGGGCAGCTGGAGCAGCACTGCCACCACCAGGATCCAGCCCCAACCAAGGAGCAGTGCCACAGGTGGGGGTCCAGCCTCAACTAGAGAGCGGTGTTGCTGCTGGGGTCCGGCCCGGGTGGGGAGCAGAACCACCATTGCCACCCAGATCCAGCCCTGGCTGGGGAGTGGAGCAGTAGCCGCGGACCAGAGCCACAGCTTGGATCCTCCCCACGGGTGTCCCCACAAGCCCGCTCAATGCCCCTTACCCTGCCCCGAACCACTGCCGTAGACCAACGCTCCCCCACTTACATTTTCTTGAGCAGACCCCCCTGAAACACAGCTTCCTGCCTCGCTCCACCCTAGGCTACGTGCCTAAGTGGAGCAGGACAAGATAGGCTCACTGGCCTCAGCCCAGCCCTTGGAGCCCCCTGATGATTTGCGCCCTAAGTGACCGCCTAGGTCTCCTCTATGGAAGGACCGGCCGTGGGGAGATCTGGTGCAATGAAACAAATACTTTTTTTTTCTATTTACTAGACTTCAAGTTGTTGGTATCCCTGTAACTGCAGTGGAAATAACTGTCAGCACAAGTAAAATGTGCGGGGTCTACTTCTTGTAAGCGGGGGAATGGGCCCCCTATTCTGGGGAAGTTTCCCGGCTTATCATGCACCATCCTGGTGAAGGTGGCTAGCAAAAGGATCTGAGTCCTTGCTCCCACTTCCTTTACTCAGAGGCCGGCCTGACTTTGAAGGCCCCCCTCCCATTTGCCCGTGCGACAGTGTCCCTGTAACCCCAACAAGGCTGGGTCCATGTTTCCTGGGGGCTTGACCCCAATCTTGTCATGGGCACTCAGGGAAGGAGCGGGGTGCTGACCTGGGTGCTGACCTCACTCCAGGGTGCTGACCTGGCACTCGGCACTCCGCTGGCTCTCCAATCACTGTGTGCAGTTCAAATCAATAGAGTTTATTAAGCAAGCAGGAATCAAAAATGAAAGAAAAAATAAAGAGGAAGGTTAAAGTCAAACACCCAATGATGCCCCCTGGCATGGGGACCCCTCACAGCATCTCTGGGTATGAGGGACATTCACAGTTGGCTTCCACTTGTGGCAGCCCCCTGCCCTTGCCCGACTGCATGGCAGAGCTGCAGGAAGTCAGACACTGGCCATGGCCTGGCCCCACACACCCACACCCACACCCACCCCCACCCACCCACACACACACGTGCTAGGTGCAGGGCCCTTCTCCCCAGTGCCAGCCCCCTAATTGGGTTCACAGTCCCCCCTCTGGGATGATGGGTCTCCCTGCCCTGTCCAGGTCCCCCCAACTGTTCACCGCACCCAGCTCCAGCCCCAGCATCCAACTTCGCCCTGTTCTCTGGTTCTGCAGCTGTGGGTCCGCACAGCTCCGGTCAGCTCCCTGGGCTCCTTCGCTGGCCTCCCAGCTCCAGATGGTCCCAGCTCCACGCAGCTCGGCTCGGTTCTATGGCTGTTCCCTGGTCCTGGTGCTGTGGGTCTGCTCAGCTCAGTCCAGATCCTCGGCCTGGCTCCTCGCCACTGGCTGCTTCCGCGTTAGCTCAGCCAGGTACCCTGCTTGTCCATTTCTGGGCAACAGCTCCAGCTCAGGGTGCAACTTCCTGGCTCCCTCATTGGCCTATCCACCCTGTCAATCACTACAACATTGGGGTCTCCCCACTGGCCTGGGGGGGCTGTACATTTCAGGGTACTACTTCCACGAGGAATGGCCAGCCAAAACGGCCCACTAAGTTTTAGTCAGAGGTTAACAGTCCCCTCGAGGTCTGAAACCTGTACCTTGTGAGCTGTGTGCTGGGGATTGGGACTGAGAGGGGCTGAAGTGGCGTAAGGTCCAGATTTTCAAAGCTATTTAAATGCCTAACTCAATTGATTTCACCTAATACTGCTGAGAATCAGAGCCTAAAGGACTCCAAGTTAGATTCATCTTAGCTCTGTGACGTTAGGAAAGGACTATACAGCAGGGAGGCATGAACTAAGAAACAAAAGTTCTGGTCCTTAGTCCTCATTCGTGATTGTTAATTGCAACGAGCTGCCCTCATCTCCATTGAATGCACTCTGGAGGAGTTGCCTCGAAAAGAAAGAGTTGTCGGTTTCTCACAGGGCACCAGCTGCCCATTCATTGACTTTCCTCCCTTTTGTTCCTGAGCACTGCTGCTGTGAGATATCTGTGTGTAAATAGTTTTAATCTCATCATAACCGGATCGCTGTGGTCGCACAGTGGCGTACCAGTCTGAGGTACAACAATACCGTACAGTACTCCGTGATAGTGAACTGACATCACTGGGGTTTGGGCTGTTGGCCATCAGTGAAAATGCGCCCTTGGCTGACTTCCAGGAATTCAGGAGGCCGACAAGCTCTGTGCATTTGGTCCATACACAAAAAACAGCCATGTGGTTTTTAAGCTGAATAATAGCTCCAGGGAGAGAGAGCACAGTGTGTATCTCCTGCAGGAATTCCAGCTGTCTCCTAAGACGAATATCCTAGCCATTTACCCTTCTCTGCATGTATAAGTCCGCTTCCATGCTGTAGTTTCCATTCCATGTGTCTGATGAAGTGAGATTTTCCCCATGAAAGCTCATGTGATACATTTATTAATCTCTAAAAGGATTCCTTCACAATTTAAAAGTGAAGGACACAGAAAAGCGGAGTATTGCAAGTTCCTAGTTTTACCCAGGATAGTACAAGGGCCCTGTCCTGCAACTTTAACTCAATTGTCAGACAAGTACTACTGAGGCGGAAATATCAGTGGGCCTGATCCTTGCCATCAGGCCACCAGTGAGTTTGCATGAGGAGCTTTCAGTAGAGCCATATTATCAGGGTGGGGTAGGGCCCAGGCCTAACAGTGACGGAAGGCAAGCCCTTCAGCAGGACTCATCCCCACGGATTCTGATGATGGGTAGAGCTGCATTTCAAAGACACAGGATGGATTCAGCACTATAAAGGATGCCTGTTGAGGCTGCTGGAGACACAAACTATGTGGTTCTCTCTGGCTCCCAGAATGACTAACTCCCAGGTTAAAAAAAAAAAAAAAAAAAAAAAAAAGCAAGGAGTTCTGTGGCACTTAAAGACTAAAAGATGTATTTATCACATGAGCTTTCATAGGAGCAAATCGCACTTCATCAGACACTTTGAAGATGGGGGAACTTTAAAATAGGATGAAAACAACATCGACAGCCTATTCTAAAAGATGATCCCTCACTCTCTGAAGCCTTGGGAGACAGACCTCTCCTCGCCTACAGACAGCACAAGAGAACCACTAAAGCAGGCACACACCCCTGCAACGAACCATGTTGCCAATTTTGCCCACATATGTGCACAAAAGACACCATCATGGGACCAAATCTAGCCAGCTACTCCATCAAGAGCACATTCACCTGCTCATCCACTAATGTGATTTATGCCATCATGTGCCAGAAATGCCTCCACACCTTATACATTGGACAAACAGGACCGTCCCTGCGCAAAAGAATAAATGGCCACAAAACAGACATCAGAAATCACGAGATGCAAAAACCAGTTGCTGAGCACTTCCATCTTTCTAATCACTCTATGAACAACATGTTAATGACTGTGCTCAAGGAGGTCAATGACATCAAGACTTCAAAGAGAAACAGCTGAACGAGAATTGATATGCAGATTAGATTGTGTGAAAGCAGGATTAAATGGTGACTGTGGCTTCTTTTTCCATTACAACAGGTAATTTGACTTCACCCTCCTCTAAGTGCCGTTTCCTGGTGTTTGAATCTTAACAACTGCTCTGATTTGCTGTTACTGTCTGACCTGAGCCCAAGTCTTATACTCCCTTGCATTTATTTTCATCCCATTTCATAAACTCCCCCATCTTCAAAGCAGCTGACTAGGTGGGATTTTCTCCCACGAAAGCTCATGTGAGAAATAAATCTGTTAGTCTTTAAGTGCCACTGGACTCCTTGTTTTTTTTGCTGCCCTAGACTAACACAGCTGCCCCTTTGCAACCTAACTCCCATGTGTGATCTCTTGCAGTCCTGCCCTGGGTCACAGCAGCAGAGAAGGGGCCTGGGGGTAACAAATCCACAAGCCCCTTACCTTAATAAGACTCTCTGCCAGTTCAGATCATCAGGGCTTGCTGCACAATGAGAAGATGATCTGTCTGTAGCAATCAGCCACAGCAGTGAAATCGATGAGACAGAGGAGCAGGGGTTTGTCCAGTGTTGCTTGTATTTATGAAGGTCTCCCAAAGGTGGGTGGGGTTTCTTTGCACAGGGTTTGCACGGCGGACAAGTTGGTTGTGAACTTTTGTCAGGCTGATACATCCCTGGGGGAACTGCATTTCTGACCACTCTTGTAATTTGCCATTGTGACTCTGGGCCTTGTAATAATCTGGGGGTGTTGGAGCCAGCGGGCACCTTTCTATTGCCTTTAGTGGACTTCTGGAACAGCCGTTTGAGATAGTACTTTTAGAAGCTGCATATTCACCCGGCTTTTACAGCAGCACATGCTGTCACTAGCCTCCCCAGTGCTGCAGACCTGTTGTGGGGGCAGGAAGAATTCAAAAGATAAAAACAACATTGAGAGGAGGGGGTGATTTTCTCCTCCAGCGTCACTCCACTGACTTCAATGCAATTATTTCCCATTTACCCTGCTCGGTAACTGGCCCTGAGTCAGGCTGCCAGTCCACCTGCCATCATTCAGCTCCTGTTCGCAGCAGATGGCAGAGCTGGGGATGTGGAGGCGGGCAGAGCAGTTCTTGTGTGGATTTATGGGACCATCAGGCCTGAGGCAGAGCAGGAGAGAGCTGCAGAAACGCTGCAATGGTGCTCACCAAGCAGGGTAATAGCCCTCCCATACACGTCCCTGCACTTCCTCCATCACTACAGTGAATCTCTGCTGGTCGCAGGCCATCCAGATCGATTTTAAGCTGGGTTTTTATGACTCTGGCTGCACACTCCCTCAAGGCGAGTTTCTTGCACCACAGAAGTTTTTGGTGCCCACGTGGTCACTGACCATGCAGCAGCACTCTTTAGTAAATGCCAGGGCTCTCTCTCAAGGGACAAATTCCACCCCTAGCAACACACCTGGTTAGATGCGGAAATGGGGACTCCACTGCAACTGGGGCAGGAACAGGCCTGTTTTCTTGGCAGAGAGGATGGTTGATGAATGAGGTCTGAGCTGGAGAGTGGGTTCTGTTCCCAGCTGTCCCACTGCTCTGATAAGACACTTTAGACAACCCTTCTCACCTCAGGCCTCAGTTTCCTCATCTATAAAACGGGAATGGCGATATGACAGAGGAGTGCAGTGGGGCTGTTAGTGTTTGTACAGCAGCTCAAGGTGTAGCACAGAGTTATTCAATGCCTGATACACTGGTGCCCAGAGAGACCCGGCAGGGCACGGGAAGCACAAATGAAACTGCAGTGCCGTGGTCTGCTTTACCAGGCCAGGGTGGTGTTTGGAGTTTGTTAATCCCCAGGTCCAAGGCAATTAGTACGGTGCCAGCTTGCCTCAAGACTCCACCATCTGCCAGCACCTAGGCACCAGGAGGAAACGCTGGTATGTGGCAAGTAGCACCTATAGC
The DNA here is from genome assembly GCA_007922195.1 of Podocnemis expansa. Taxonomy (NCBI): domain Eukaryota; kingdom Metazoa; phylum Chordata; order Testudines; family Podocnemididae; genus Podocnemis; species Podocnemis expansa. Next base: position 6,045,274 of record ML682206.1, on the reverse strand, counting down.
CGTATACCCAGAGGGGTAGCTGTGTTAGCCTGTGTACAGTGAAAACAACAGGAGTCCTGCGGCACCTTATAGACCAGGGGTGGCCAAACTTAGCGCACACAAGTTGATTATTAAACCTTCAAGAGCGGCACTGAGGCATACAGCCATATCCTTTTACCTACTAAATTGATTTGCTGATGCTCTTCCGCGAGCCACACCTTTTCATTCAAGAGCCACATGCGGCTCCTGAGCCACCGTTTGGCCACACCTGTTATCGACTAAGATTTCTTTGGGCATAAGCGTTTGCGGGCTCCGGCCCGCTTGCATCTGATGAAGTGGGTTGGAGCCCACGAACGCTTGTGCCGGAAGAAATCTGCTAGTCTTTAAGGTGCCACAGGACTCTTTTTTGTTTCAAATCCTAGAGATATCAGGTCAGACAAGCACCTGTCAGGGATGGCTTAAGAGGGTCCTTGGTCCTGCCATGAGTGCAGGGGACTGGACTCGATGAAACCTCATGCTCCCTTCCAGTTTCTATGAAACCGCAGCCGAAGTGGGATTTTCTCCCACCAAAGCTTCCTGCGAAAAATAAACGTTCGTCTTTACGGGCCACATTTTTTCTCCCCCTACCCCCGAGAGATGGAGGCGGGCAGTCCCGCCTCGGCGCTTTTTGGAGTGCCTGCCCCGGGCAGGAGACGGGGAGCCGCTCGGCAGCGTTTCCCGGCGCGGCCGCGGGGAGGCAGCGCTGCTCCGCCCGGCGCGGGGTGCAGGGCGCCCGCAACCTGTGGCTCAGCCGCTGCGGGCGCGGCGGGAGCTCCGGCCCCGGCCCCGGTCCCGGCGGAGGCAGCGCGGATGGGGGCGGCCCGGCCCCGCAGCTGAGCCGGCGCTGCAGAGTCCCGGGCGGCGCCGCGCCGTGCCGTGCCGTGCCGTGCCGTGCGGGATGGCCAGAAACACCTCGCTGCATTTCCGCGTGGTGGAAGGACGGGACCTGCCCGCCAAGGACGTGTGAGTCCCGCCCGGCCGCGAACCCGCAGCCCGACCCGCCTGGGGCGTATGTGAAATTAGGGGGTGTTGGGGTGCTCCCTAATTTGGTCTAACTAGGTGGCAACTGGCGGCTGTTGCAAAATTCAGGGGGCTGTAGGAGGGTGTCGGGGATACCCAGGAGCCAAGCCAATGCCTGCACCCTGGATAACTCCAGGAGCTGCCCTGTGCTGGCCGCTCCCCGCCAGGTTGGGGGCAGGTGTTAGCTCCAGGGAACCAGCCTGCGGCACCCCAGGCTCCTGCATTGGGCCCGGAGGGTCCCCAGCAGGCGGGAAGAGACGGCGCCAGCCCAGGCTGGAGGGAGCAGGATGTGACTGGTGAGGTGACCCCAAGGCTCCACTGCCACCCGCTGTTGTTCGGTTAATGGAGGCTCAGACCCACTTCCCTAGATCTGAAGGTTGAAATTTCAGCCCCAGGTGATCCTTCTCTGCTTGTGTGCTGAACCTGCTCTCCACTGGCAGCTGGCCCTGTCTCTGGGCACGCCACTGATGGAAGGCCGTCACCTCCCGCTGATAAATGTGGGGCAGGGAAAGGTGAACTGGACTCCACTGGGTCTCCAGCTGCTTGTGTGGGTGCTGTGATTCTGACTGGCGGCAATCAATAAATAATGGGATTGCATCTGGCAGGCGGCAGCGCTGTGGTGCGGCACGACCCTGCTCTCTGATCCCAGTCCAGGGCAGGAGGTGGGCGCTTGGCTCCAAGCCTCACCTTTGGTGTGCAGACATTGGAAGCTGGGATGTCTAGTAATTAGAATAGGGAGGCAGGGAGGTGGGGCTCCCAGTACCACTACTGGCTCATTTTGCTCGGTCACTGCCCCTCTCAGTGCCTCAGTTTCTCCATAGCAAAAAGAGGGGGAATGAGGCTGCAGGTGTACATTAATGAGTGTGCAAAGTTTGGTGTATTTGGGTGTCTTGGCTGGAAGGCAGCAGAGGAGGATCTAAGTACCATGTGCCCTGTCAGCGTTTGCTCTTACCCCTAAGGCAGATGGATCAGCCTGACACTTCCCACTGCAGAGCTCAGGGGCTCAGCACTCACCACAGCAACGCCTTCAGCCCTGGTGGTGGTCATCAAGTCTCCAGCCCAGTTCCAGGGGTACAGATCAGCTCTTCAGTGGAGACTCCTTTTTACCAAGCCACTTATGCCAGGAGTAAAACCCAGATCAGTCTTTATGCTAACTTCCCAAATGCTCTTGACTGTTTCTGAAGCAGCAGAGCTACTGTAGGAGTGTCTCTGGTAGGGGATGGGCAAGGCCCTCATCTCTATCTCACTGTCTTTCGGTTGCACTGAAGTCCTTTGTGGTTTCATTGTCTAACCCTGTTGGGGTAAATGTGCTGCCAAATCATAACTCTCCACCACCTGTCCATTGGGCTCAGCTTTCAGCCACTTTGCGCTCAAGAAACTCAAGGCAGAGGCAACAGTTAACCGTTGTTTGCAAGGCAGAACATGGGCTGGCCTACACTTGAAACGTGATAGTACGACAGCTGTGTTGCTGTGGCAGCACTTTAGCAGTACACACTACCTGCAGCTCCAGATGTTCGCCCATCACTGCAGTAGATCCACCTTCCAGACAAATGGGAGCTAGAGAAATGGAAGAATTTTTCCCTCCACCTACCACTGTCTACACAGGGATTTAGACTGGCTTAACTATGTCCCTCCAGGGTTTGGGTTTTTCACACCCTCTAGTCACATATCATGGTTGATCTAATTTTCTAGCGTAGATCAGCTCTTAGACTGCTAACCACCAATGAACTTATTCCCGGCTTGTAAATCAGGAGCTACATCCATGGAATCTGACGATCTGATTCTCCGGTTCCTTGTGGGTGTTTACATTAGTGGGACGGCATTGGAGTGGGTGTAGAAAGCGATCATTTGGATTTGGGAGCAATTTTGGTTTTGTCAATCTTAATATTTTTGGGGAAGTTCTGAAGGGTTCTTCAAGTCCCAGCTTCTGGAGTCATGTGAGAATCATACTTTTCATTAAAAAGAAAAATCAGCTTCTAGCCATCATGGTAGTGGAGAAAAGCTGGCAGACTGAGCTGAAACAGAAAGCATCTTAGAAGCACCCCGCCTCTCCTCCCCAAACGCATGGGGGTTGTTTGTTTATTCTTATGATTTTTGAATGTTTGAAGCTGACCATGTTGCACCAGGCACCCACTTTGCATGGTTCCAGATATCTTGCTGTGGGGTGGAGCAGCGCAAGGATGAACCAGGTGCTAGGCAGTGAAACTGGTGTGAGAAGAGATTTAGGGAGAGTGACATTACCGTATCTGAGGCCTGATTTATACTTAAATTTGAGGTTGACGCAGGACTGCTTTGCTCTAGAAAATTACATCAACCCAACAACATTGCTTTGAGGTGTGAAAAATCCACTGAGCGTGTTAGATAAGCTGACCTAAATCCCCATGTGGATAGTGCAGGAACTCCATTGATCCATTCTAGGTGTGGCCTCTCGAGAAGGTGGCTTACCAGGCTTTAGGGAGAAGTCCTCATCCGAGCACAGCTACCAGTGTCTACACTGAAATACTGTGGCTGTGTCACTGCAGAGTTTCAAGTATAGACAAATGAAGCCCACAGCTGCTCATGCTATCCCAAGTGATGCCCATGGCCCTGCAGGGTGATCGGGGTCAGCTACGCTGTGCACCACCTGGCACCCGCCCCCTGACAGACCGTCCAGGATGGAGCCAGGGCGGGAGCACCTTCTGCCCCCAGGCTTCCCCCCAGTGGCAGGGGGACCGGTGCCTGACCCCCATGGTGGAGCCCTAGGTGGAGGGGGCCTGCAGTGGGAGTCAGCCCAGGGCGTTAATCTGGCCCTGGTTCAAAATGTCTGTATTTCTTTTCAGTTTCCCCTCAGCCCCTCCTCTTTCTGGGCCAAGGTGATTTCCTTTGTTCCACTTGAGCCAGGGAGTTCAGTTTGCATTGTCTTTGTTATGTACTTCTCCAGCCTCTGTACTGAGTTAGCTGTGATGGTCTGAGCCATTTAACATGCGTCACATCTGTACACGTACATGACGCTGCAGGATACAATACCATAACAATAAGGGAGGACATTTAAAAGGGATGACATAACTGGTATCAAACCACACAAGTACATTGCAGAAGTGAACACGAAAGTTGCATAGATCATAACCTAGGAGTGCACAGATGTGCATCCTGTGACACAGGCGTGGGCAAATTTTGTGGCCTGAAGGGACTAGGCAGACCAGAGGGGGGCAGGACTGGGAGAGGGGAGTGCTCATAACACTCTGGCTAGAGCTCGGCTGGGCTCTGAGGGGAGCAGCTGCCGCACTCTGGTAGGGCACAGCTGGGCCCAGGTAGTGGGAGGCAGGTGGGGCTGGGAGGGCGAGTGGCTATGATGACAGGCTCCATGTCACCCGCAGGCCTTAGTTTGCACATCCCTGCCATAGAATTTCCACCAAATCCTTCCTGTTTGTACCACAGCAGATGTTTCAGAAAAATCTCAATCTTGATTTAGGAATTGCCAGCAATGCAGAATCCCCCACAACCTTTGGTAAATTGGTGCAGTGGTCAAAGGCTCTCAGTATTAGCTCTCAGCAGTTCTCCTTAGTTGCATTGAACAGCTCTGAAACAAGATTAAGACAGAACCAAGCCCCTCCCGCCCCCAAGAAAGACTCCAAGGTTAGAGTTAAGGGGCATGGTTTATAATGAAATTGACAGCTCTCTAAAACTGGTACGAATTCTGAGCTTCATTGTGCAACATGGAAACGGGGCTGCTTAGGTTGAGTAAACGATCTGGTCCGTCAACAGCCTTGCTAGGTGATTCCTCACCGATACCTCCCAGCTGAGGCCAATTGTCTCAAACTGCTAATTTTTTTCCTTTTGTGGAATTTTGAAGCTCCACGGGCGAGATGAAACCTGGAGAAGAGGCAGGCCCCTCTGCTCTGATTGCTGTACTTAGGGATGCTCTGTGAAAGGCATTGACTGTTGGCAATATGTGAACAAAGCTAACCCCGTGGGTCAGTCTGAGTGGCAAGTTCCACTAAGGTCCGTGCAGCTGCACTGACTTAGAGCAATTGAGGATCTTGCCTTGGCTGCTGCTGTTTTTTCCCTGGCCAGGCTTGAGAATGCTCTTGGGAACATTCACCATCCTACAGGCAGCAGGAGCTGGGGAGGAGAGCCTCTGAAGCTAGCTGCAGGCGCCATCTGTCACTGGCAAATTGGGGATCTGAGCCAGGCCTGGTTATATTGGAGCAGTCAGGTATTTGAAACACATTTACTCCAGCTCCTGGGCCTCTGATGCTAAGGATTACTCAGATTGCGCTTAGTCACACCAGTGCAAGGAAGGAAAGAGTTTAGAGCTGCACTGGAGCTCCTCTCAGTCACATACCTCTCCAGGCACTGATGGATCCCAGCTGTGCCCCTTGTGATCCAGGCCTCCTAGGATAACCTTCTGAATGTGCCAAAATCAGGCCAGACCCCCAAACCACTGACAGGTAGTACTTAAACCAGTCTCCCAGTCAGTAACAAAACATGCTTCTGATTTCCCACTCTGGTCATCACCAAGCATAACAAAACAGAAACAGCCCCCTTACTGCACATCAGTTCTTGTAGTCCCCCCTAGCCACTGGGTCTCTTAAAGAAATAGGTTCTCCTGACCCCAAAGGACCAGCCACATCACCCAGAACAATATAGGCATGGATCTTACCCAAAATACCTGCCAATCCTTTAGTAACTACAACTAAAGGTTTAATATAAAAAGAAACAAAATTTGCAAGTAGTTAAAGGGTCAAAGTGAATCACATGCATACAAATGATTTAGAGTCCATAGAATCCTTGAAGAATCTGTAGTTTGCAGGTTAGTCCCTTTCCTCTAGTATGCACCCAGCACTTGGGTGGGTGTCAGTCCTTTGTTCAGTGCAGCAGAATTGTTCCAGAGGAAGGCGTTGGTTGCAGACAGGCTGAAGACTGAGGACAAGACAGAGATGGGGCTCCAGTCGTTTATCACCCTTTGCCCTCCGAGTCCTTGCCAGATCAAAATGGAGTTGAGTCACATGGTCAGTCTGGGTGACTGGCCGAACAGGTTTCCTCCTACGCCCACATCAACTGGGAGTTCCCTTGATGGGCCATCAGGAACACAGTGTTTTTGCAGGCAGCCAGTCTGGGAATGCCTTAAAATCAAATCACTTGGAGCACACACAAAACCAAATTGATTTCTAATTTCTAATACAGATGTGATACCTACATATAAACCATATAATCATTCCTATCAGATTACAACCTTTCTATTGATACCAAACATGGTATATCACATATGGATTATTGCAAATATTAACTATTAATATGAAAATAATCATAAACAGTCCCCTAGACCAGTGGTTCCCAACCAGCATGCTGCGGCATGATCCAACCCTGGCTGAGGGGCTGCCAAAAGCGGCAGGGTCCAGGAGCCATGAGCAACCACACGGCACGATGTGCTGCGGCAGATCAAAGGGTTGGGAACCACAGCCCTAGACCCAGACAGCATCACACTTCTAAGGCCTGAGCCTGGGCTTTGGTTTGTGACACTGAATCCTTGGGGCTGTATGGAGCCTCACTGATCTCAGTGGGGATTCACAAAGGTACAAGATCTGATAGTGTGGATCAGGTTGCAGAACTGGGGCCCTAGATTCTCTCATGGCAACTGGGTGGCGAATGCCAAGTTTTAAGAGCAAATTGGAGGTCTTGTTACAGTGGATCTTGCAGCCCTTCCCTGAGATCTGATGGGGCTATGTCCATATTTCCTGGCACTTCCTTTTGGCAAAGGTGGGGAGACAAGGAAGCATTTGACAAGCCACTGTTTCACAGTGCCACTGACGAGCCATTTATGACAGCTTTGATTCCTATGAATGTCTTACTCAAACCACCAGAAACAAGAGTGGACACCCTCCTGTCCCTTTCTCCAGCTCCCAAGTTTGACAGTACACTGCTGACTGGTCACTAAAAATCTGGCTACCAGAAGCAGGGGGGAGTGTCAGATCATCAACCCATGCCAACCATGGGCATAGTTTGGGGGGCATTGCCCACCGCTGTCTGCTACCCCAATTTCTGTGAGCACTGAGCAGGACTTGTTCTGCACAGCCTGTTGAGGAGCAGAAGTGGAGGGGGTTTGCTTCACAACACTGCTTCTATGGTCCTACTGCCCATCCACAGTGTTCTGGGTCCTGTTTCTGCCCATGGGGTGAAGGGGCAGAGAGATGGGATAAAGCAGGGGGAAGAGCAGGGGTTATGAGAATGAGGGAGATGGGGCAGACAAAGTTTGGAGGGGAAAGAGGATTGGGCAGGGGGAAGAGAAGGGATTGTGCAGGGCCACATTAATGCAAAATGGTACCTGAAGGGTAGAGGGGCAGGGGGTTGGGGCTCAGTCGGAGCCACAGGTTATCTTCAGGTAGGCTCCTTGAGAGGATCCAGTGGAAGGGGAGAGGGAAGCAAGCAATGGGGGAGGCTTTTTGTGGGGGGAGGAGGAGTGGGATGGGCCTGGAGGAAGAGGCAGAACAGGGACAGAGTCTCATTTAGAAAGCTGGCTGCATTGTGCCATGGGAGCAAGCCCTCCCATCGACATAATAAAGCCATCTGTGAGACATCAGGGCTAAGGAGCAGGTGGAGATGATGGAAGGAAGATATATAAACTCTAGATGATCTGGACCTTGTTCCTTGTGAACTGAGGGGAAGTCAGTCAGGAGCACCTGATGCCAGTGGAGACCCAGCCAGGGGCCTGATAAAACCCTTGCTCCAGCCCAGCAGTTGGTGAGAGGATGGAGAGCTGGAGGAGAGAAACAACTGACGAGAAATACAAGAGAGCCAGATGAGGAGAGTGCTGGGAAGAAACTTCCCTGCCGAGCTCCAGAAGGACAGGGGATGGGGGAGCCCAGGGCAAATAGTAGCCAGAAGCACTGGCAACTGTGCATAGCTGCTACTCTTAGGACCCCTGGACTGGGTCCCAGACAAGTGGGTAGGCCTAGGCCCCTTCCCTTCTCTCTTTTTCCCATAAGGTATTACTGGGTTGGCCAGCGCTTGGAAGTTGAGGTAATGCAGGGCACCCTGGCACTCGATGAAAAGGAAAAGTGCAGGACCCACAGGAGCTGACCTGGCGATTTGTCACACGTGGTGTCAAGGAAGGGATCTCTGCACAGTGGACTTAACCCAGGAAGAGCTAAAACCACCCCGTTTCCATGATGGAGGGCCAGGCATTGTTCGAGGCCTTATTGCAAGCTACAGCAGCTCAAGAGAAGGCTACCTGTGTCCAGGCAGTTGCCCAACAGGAGGCAGTACAACTCCAGGGGGTGAAGTTATTGCAGGGTCGAATGATGAAAGATGGAGCTGGGTGGAGTGATAAGGAAAGATGTATTTAGTTACATCATTTAGACCACTTGTTCCCATTTGCCTCACCACCACCAAGCCCCAAGTTAACTACTTCACAGCTTTTTATCCAGAATAGTATGTAAATACACACAACCCCTAAAACCCCCCTCTGGTAATTTTAATGGTGATAAGATGAATATTCATGAGTATAGGAGGAATATCATTATACCTGTCCCTGCTGTTACTTACAGCTTTAACTTACAGAGTGCAGGCGCTTGAAACACATTATCTTTGCAGCAGAAATGACTACAGCTTCCTTAACAAGCCGTCTGCAAGGGAGGAAGAAGGGGGGGGCTATCACTTTTCTCTGACAAGTGTGAGGAAGAGGAGATAATGAGCTTTTTGCCACACTCTATCCAGGTGATGAAAGCAGGAAGGGATAGAAGGAGGACACAACCTGCCCATACTGTAACCCCGTTGCCATGGTGCCTATTGGTCAGATTGTCTGCTTTGCTTCAGTCTTTACTCCCCTCCCCACAACTCCAAGGCCACGGAGCTGCTGTATGATCAGCACAGGATTGTTGCTTGTGCATAGTACATGGCCTTTCAGCCCAAACCAGGGGACCTGCAGAGGACAATTTGTGCCCAAACCTGGGCCCAACCCTGCTCCACACCCTCTGGAATTTGGCTTAGTGCCAGCCTCCTTTGTTCCTGCACCCACAGATGGGGAGGCATACCTCCTGGGCTTTGGAAGGACAGTCCTACAGAGGCCTGGCCCAGAGATTAATGGGCCGGCATCCTCAACCCGATCTTGGGGGGGGGGGGGGGGCAGAAGGCCTACTAAAACAGGCGTGGCCAAACTGTGGCTTCGGAGCCGCATGTAGCTGTTGAATGAAAAAGTGCAGCTCGTGGAAGAAAGCCAGAAGAAAGCAGCCCCAGCCAAGGAGTTTTAAATCTCTCACCCTGAGCACTCCGTGGGCATGCTCGCGGGGGCACAGCTTGGGCCTAGCCACCAAGCAGCATATTGGATGCTCAGCCCAGGTAGCTTAAAGCAAGGGGAGCAAGCTCCAGCCTGTGCCCAGCCACCAGAGCGGCCAGGTATGGGGGCCCTGGGGAGGTGGGGGTCAGCCAAGGGGAGCCAGCTTCAGAGCCTGGGGTTAGGGAGGGGGTCAGAACAGTGGGGAGAAGTGGTGGCGTGGTTAGGGAGGGCAGGGACAAATGGTGGGGAGAAGCTAAGTTATTACTGTATAGGTAGGCCTAGTTTTCATGGTAAACTTAAGTAATTATTAGAATCTGACATCAGTAGTATCAATATTTGCCTTCTTTTTATGATAAAATTAAAGTGTGCAAAAATTACTAAAATTAGTAATTTTGGAGTTGGTAAAATATGGCTATATGCCCCAGTGCAGTTCTCAAAAATTTAACAATCAACTTGTGTGGCTCTTGAGTTCCATCAGTTTGGCCACCCCTGTGTAATATGGCTGTGGAAGCTGGAACTGGAAGGAAAAATCTAGGCCAGGCCTGGGGTAATGACAGCAGTGTGAGCCCAGAAGTATCATGAGTGGCAATATAGCAAGGACAAGGCACCATGGCTGCAATTGTTTGAGCTGATCCAGCTAATCTGGAAGTTGTTACATTCTAAGGCCCTCAGTTCCAAGAAAATGATGGTGCTTTTGGTGCTAGAGCTGTATACGACAGGATTACCATTAGGTCCCTGAGCCTGGGTACATCACAATGACCCCCTCCACCTATGATGAGTTGGTTGCCGTCATGGAGAGACAACTGGCAGCTCGTGAACTGTTCAGTCCCCGGGGGGGTGATGTGGCAGCCCAGAAACCAGGTCCCACCCCAAGGTCCCATACTACTGGGGACTCCAGAAGGGCTGGAACTGAAAGGAAGGATGCCAAGGAATGACCTGAGGCCAGGAAAGGATCTGGGAACTTGGGGAGGGAGGGCTGGGGGCAAGCAGACTGAGTAGCCCGAGATAAAAGGAAGCACCCCGAGTGAAGTGATGGGGGGTGGTACGAGTGTGGGGAATTGGACACAGAGCGGCTCAGTGTACCAACAGGAAGGAGCCCTGAAATGCAATCTGGAGGTCACAAGGAATATTGTAGCTTAATCAGCCTGGCAGGGTGTCATGCACTGCACTCCCCCACACCCTTGTAATGTGACCTGTGTATCTTTCTTGTCCACCCCTGCAATGCAATGGTGTGGTTTAATGACAAAGATGTCGGGTACAGTATTTTTTGAATGCTCATGTCATGCTCTGCTTATTGCTATGGTAGCATGTTTCCTGCAGCATCATACATGTGTACAGATATGAAACATGTCCCCAAGTGTATTTCACATGACGGTGGGGGGTGGGTGGCATGAGGGCCAGGATTGACCAGTGATTGTCAAACTTTTTTCCTTGGGACCCAGCTCCAGACCCCCTCCACTGAAAAAAAAAGCGTCCACCTTCAGAAAATTGAACAGTGACCATGGCTGAGGTGGGTGGGAATCCCTCATCACTTTCATCCTTTCTCTTGAGGCTTCTATTGCATCTCCGAAATGTACACATCTAATTTGAGATCACCTACATGGAACATGCAGAAGGTGATCCCACATGCCATACTCCTGTCTCAAAGCAGGAAGTATCTCAAGTCTCTAAGATTGCATGTAGTAGCCTGGAGTATGTGTGTGGGAGCTCCTTGCAAATGGGGGGGGGGTGTGACTGGGTGGAGAAATGGGATGGAAGTGCTGAGACAGGGGAAGGAGAAGAGAGCCAATGTCAGGCTGGAAAGAAAGGCCCTGGAAGATCTTGTCTGCTGCTGAGCCTGTCCAAGTCCCTCCAGGTCCTGGTCCCTTCTTCACTGCCCAATCCCAGGAACTGAAGCAGCCCGTCTGGGTTCCACTTTCACCTCTGCTCTTCATCTGCTCCCTGAGTCTGCATGAGTTTTCATGAATGCACAATTGTCCACAACATTGTGATTGAAGGGGTGCTAGCCCTCTCTGGTTGGTCTGGTGACCCCTGTTGCTGTCAGTGTGCATAAGGCAGCAACACAAGGCAGATATCCACTCCTCTTCAGATTGGGACTTAGTTTTAACTTCTCCTTCCAGCTGATACATCCTTAAGTTGGATTTTATTCTGTTACCTAGGCTTTCTAATTGTAGAAAAAATACCTTACTTTCTAGCACAGTCTCCTACTAGAACAGTTTGCTTTTCTCATCTCTTTTTAATTATTAGTCAAATAAACTCTGGAAAGAGTTTTTATGAAAATACAAGTTATAACTTTTGTTGCAAGCAGGGGAATTCTCAACCTACTGAAAAAAGAGGCAAGTCCTAATTTGCAGAAATAACTGCAATCCCCAGATCCCAGAAATGATGGAATAAGCGGGTGTTCAAAGTTTTTTCTTTCCTTCATTGGGTCTATTGATAAAAAACACAAAGGCTGCTTGCCGGTGACCTCAGTCCTTTTCATATGCATGAGAGAAGCCCAAAGAGATACTGACTCAGAGAGGAAGCATGGAGATTGTTTGAACAACAATTAGTATCTCATTGTTAATTCTAACGCCTCACAATGTTACAACAGGCTGCATGCAGTTCAGTGGGAGACAGCTGCCTCTCTCCCTCCCCCTTCCCCCACATCTCCCCTGCCAGTGACCCAATGCCTGCGGGTCTGCGACCCAGGACTGGGTTGCAGCCCAAACTTTGACAACACTGGGGTAGACCATCAGAGGTGTGTTTCTGCACAGAAGAGGTGGATAATAAAGGCAATACAAACTGAGCTCCCTGGCTCAGGAATGAAAAATGAAAAGGATCATCTCGACCCAGGAAGGGAAGAGCCAAGCAGTGTTTGAAGCAAGAAAAAGATACACTTTAAACTAGTGAGGGTTTTTTTTCTGTTTTGGTCTCCATCTAGTAAGTAACTCCTAAGACCTAGGCCCTGCCCATGGGAGCTCAGAGGCTGGCTGAAAACCATCATAGACAAATTTTAGTGGTAAGCAGACCAGGAGGGTAGTAGAGATTCTAGGTTAGATTGTAAATTATCTTTTATTTGATTGTGGGAAATTGATTGATTGATTGATTGATTGATTGATTGATTGTGCACTGAGTTGCTATATTCTCACTTAAAATCATGTTTTAATCAGTAAGTTGATGTTTGTTTTATGTAAAGCAGCATGGATTTTGAAAAAGAGTGAAAGGTGGATGCCTAACTTGGAACAGAAGTGAGGAATATCAGTTTCTCTGTTAAACTGGCAGACCAGAGTAACTGATCCCTGCAGGACAGAAGTTCCTGTGGCATCTGGGAGCTGGGGATGCTCGCTGGGGGACTGTCCTGTCTGTGGGTAGTGAGCGCACTTACACTGCATAGGACCAATTACATGCAGAAGGCTAGCGTGGACTGACCCAAGAGTGGGGATCCCCCTAGCAAAAGGGGATGAGTTGGGGCCCAGGAGTGGGTGACTGGGGAGGCAAACCTGCACAACAGACCAGATTGCAGAAGGGGTATGTCACACAGGGGTCACAACAGGTCTTCATGAGTACATAAGTCTGATAAAAACTAATGACATTGAATTGTGCTTGTAGATTCTGGGAGTGCTGTCATATTGGTCTTGGGGAAATTAGAAGAGCAAAACCAGCTGATCCAGGCCAAACGCACAGGGGTATCATGCGTTTCTGGCACCATAAATGTTTACCCCACAATTCCAGTGTGGACTGAGATTCAAGGGAACATTGTCTAGGTGACAGCTGACATGGTCCCCAAACTCCTCTATCTGTTCTTAATCAGTTGGGACTTCCCAGGGTGCAAGAACCTGCTCCCTCCAACACAGCCTGAGGGGGATAGAGACCTCCGGTCTGAGACTAGGGCACCCACAGATAGCCCCACCCCAGTCTTTGCTGAATTTGCTTCAGAACTGTTGTCAACCCCCAGAAAACCAGGCAAGAAGGGAATGCAGATAAGAGATTAGGTACTAGGATTCGGTCTGGGAACTAGAAAGCTGCCATTGTAGCTAGGTGAACCCATTCAGGAGACCAGGAGGCAGCTCAGACTAGTGAGGACCCTGAGGTGTTTCCCAGCACAAGTAGGGGTAATCCAGGAGGCAGGGCCATGGGGGGGGGGGGCAGCACCCAGGGCCAATTGGCCTGTAGGGGTCCCCCTCCCACCCTTTGCTCTGGAGGGAGGAGCAGGGTGGGCCAGCCCAGAAGCTGGCCCTGCACTTCTGCCCCTGCTCTGAGCTAGCTACTCTGGGGAGGGGCAAGAGAGTGGAGCCCGACCTCTGGGCTGACCCACTCTGCCCCTGGGTCGGCTGTTCCCCATCCTGGGGGCAGGACAGATCTACACAGGGCGGAGGCTGGGTTCCACACTCCAGGATCCTTCCTCCAGCCTTCAGCTCCACACCAAAGGCAGCAGGGAGGGGGTGGGTGACAGTGCAGCCATGGGGGTAGCAGTGCGGGCCCTGTGCTGCCCTGTGCACGGCAGGACAGCATGGGGCCCACAGGACCACTCTTGCCCCCCTCCAAGGGCGGCCTTGCCAGGAGGCAAAGCTGAAGTCCCCTCTTTGGGGCTTAGCCAGATCAGCCCTGTGCACAGAAATTTCAGGCTAGACAAAGCCAAGGACCTGCTGTATACAACTGTGGAGGTAAATGGGGTCCCAGTAGAAGGGAAGGCCAAAGGCCAAGTGTGATGGAGTTCCCCAGGATCCTCTCTCCGGTCTCCTCTGCCCCGGCTGTTCAGGACTTGGCGAAGGCAAAGCTCTCTCTCAACACTGCCCAGGTCTCATGCATCTGAGCAGTCAGCTTCCAAGTCCAGCCTCAGAGAGTCCAAACTCCTGCCCCGTCTGGGCCCCCTGGGGTGGGGTCCCTGGAAGTCCCAGTCAGCAGTGACTCTCAGCCAGTGTGGAAGTCAGAGGGTTTATTGGCAGTCCAGTTCATACAGCAGCAAGAGCAGTAGGTATCAGCTTCACCAGGACATAAAGAAGTGAAACCCCAGGGGTTAGGGCTACACCCCAAGGCAGGGTGCTGCCTCTTGGACCCCGTTTCCATACTAACTCCCTTCCCATTGGTCCTTTGTTTTTCTCCAGGGCTCTGCCCAAAATCCCATCCCTGGGCCAACCAGCTGGAACCTGTGGGACCAGCGGGGGTCCCAGGTACAGGTTGCCTAAAGGCTTTGGCCCACCCCCATGTGGCTCTGCTACATATCTCCCACCTGTGTCCAATCACCAGAACAGAAAAGAAATGAGGTCATCACCCGTGACATGCCCTGTTAGCCTAACAGAGGTTTTCTACTTCATCACACCAAGGATACAGCAAGCAGAGGTCATCAGTATGATCCGGCAGAACCAAGAGCTGGTTTCCACACGGCCAGGTCATACATCAACAGCTCAGTACCACGTCATCACTAATCCTGGGGCATGGGTGATGATAAAACCCTAATGAATACCAGAGACCCAAATGGAAGAAATTAGGTCACCAGTAAGAAGGAGGCTGGAGCTTGGGGTTATTGAAGAATCCCACAGCCAGTGGTCCAGCCCTATCGTCCTAGTTCCTAAGCCTGATGGCACTCTGAGGTTTTGTAACAACTTCTGGAAATTCACTGAAATATCCAGACATGATGCCTACCTGATACTGTGCATTGATGAACTAGTTAATCAGTTAGGCACGCCCCAATATTTGACCATCCAAAGATGCAAAGGAAAAGACTGCCTTCTCTACACCCAATGGCCTTTTTCAAAACACCGTCCTCTCTTTCAGAATCCTTCCGGGGGGCTCAGTGGTGTTTCAGTGACTAATGGACAAACTGTTAACACATCACACCAATTATGCTGCTGCCTACTTAGATGACGTAGTCATCTATAGTCATGATTGAGAGACGCACTTAAGGAAAGTAGATGGGAGTGTTAAGTGCCCTCAGAAAAGCTGGCTTCATTCCAGGCCCTTCCAAGTGCACGACAAGGCTAGCCAAGGCCAGATATCTTGGGTATGTGGGTTGGGAAAGGCTTGGTGAAAGCCCCATGGAATAAAGTAGAGGCACTACGGAACTGGCCCTAACTAGTGCACAAAAAACAGGTCAGACCATTCCTAAAAATAGTGGGGTATTATGGGAGATTTATTCCTCACTTTGCCTCTAGGGCATGCCAGTTGACAGACCTAATATAAGCTTGGAGCCAGGCTGTAGTAAAGTGGGCTGAAGAGGCATTCAAAAATCTAAGGCTCGTCCTTCACAGCCATCCAGTAGTCATAGTCCCAGACTTTGTGAAAGATTTCATCCTACAAACAAATGCCTTGAAGGCAGGGCTAGGGGCTGTACTTTTGCAATTGCTGGGGGAGGAAGAACACTCCATCCTTTATCTGAGCAGGAAACTCCTTGTCATGTAGCAAGGGCATGCCATTGTTGAAAAGGGGTGTCTAGCAGTTAAATGGGCCATGGGGACTTTGTTACTATCCGCCAGTGTGACAGACCATGCTCCACTGCAGTGGATGCACAGAAATAAAGAAAAGAACACTAGCGTGACCAGTTGGTTCCCATCCCTGCAACCCCTTTGCATTTCTGAGTGCAGCAAACAGCTGGAAACCAACATGGCAATGCTGACAGTCTATTGCAACTGCGTTGCCTCTCATCCCAAATCGCCCAACCCTGTGGTGTTGAGTATGTGTGATGTGAGACAGCCAGGCTAGGATACATCTGGAGAGGGGTAGGTGATAGATATATAAGCTCTAGAATGAGCCAGACCTTGTTCCTTGGGAACTGAGAGGAGGTAAGTTAGGAGCACCTGAGGCCAATAAAAACCCCTGCTCCAGCCAGCAGCTGCTGCGAGGAAGGAGCGCTGGAATGGTTGGAGGAGTGAGGTGGTAACTGGCTGGAAATACAAGCAAGCCAGGTGAAGGAGAGCGCTGGGAGGGAGACTTGCCTGCCAAGCCCCAGAAGCTGGAAGGCCGGGGTGGGAGAACGTAGGTCAGGGTAAGCAGCAGCCAGAAGGCCCTGTGGCCATGCACAGCCACTACTATTAGGACCCCTTGACTGCGACCCAGAGAAGTGGGCCTGACCAGGTCCCTTCCCGCTCCTCCATTGACCCACAGGACATTAACGGGCTGGTCAGTGCTTGGAAATAGGGGCCAGATAGGGCATCCTGACCCTCCACAGAAAAGAAAAGTGTGGGACCCACAGGAGCCGAGCTGGTGATTTGTCACACAGCTCACTGAGCAGTGGTAGCCACGTCAGCAGGAAAGGGTCTCCTGCCAACACAAGCGCTCCTGTGCCGAGCGCTACGTTAGGAAAACCTGTGTTGCTCAGGCGGGTGTTTATTTCACTCTCACAAGCAACAAAAGTTGTGCCAACATAAATGCTAGTGTTGACATGGCCTGAAATACAGGCTGTGGTTCAAATGGGTTATTTGTGGGACGTTGTCTAACCTGTTTTGTGCAGGTTGCCTTTGGGCATTGGAAATTATCAATGTCATTAGCTTGGCAGAGATACGGGCCAGCCGAGAGAAGAAAATGAAGGTGTGTTCTTCTAGGATGGGTGACAAAGCCCTGATCTGTAATTAAATATTAGCTCAATTTAGCTACGCTGCTCTGTGCTGAGAAACATTTCACATCTTTGTGACGTAGTCAGGATGATCCAACCCTGGTGACACGTTACAAGAGAGTAGCTGTGTCAGTCCAGTTCAGCAAAACAAACAAGGAGTCCCGTGGCACTTTTAAAGACTAAGAAATATATTTATCAGATGAGCATTCATGGGAGAAAATCCCTGCAGCAACTGGTGTAGACATGGCTGCTCAGGGCTGGTCTATGCCAAAGTTAAATCAGTATGGAATCATAACAGATTAGGGTTGGAAGGAACCTCAAGAGCATCTAGTCCAATCCCCTGCTCACAGCAGGACCAACCACAACTAAACCATCCCAGCCAGTGTTTTGTCACGCCAGGACTTAAAAATCTCTAAGGATAGAGATTCCACCACCTCCCTAGGTCACCCATTCCAGTGCTTCACCAGCCTCCTAGGGGAAAAGTCTTCCTTAATATGCAATCTAGACCTCTCCCCACTGCAACTTGAGACCATTGCTACTAGTTCTGGCATCTGCCACTGCTAAGAACAGCCTAGCTCCACCCTCCCTGGAGCCCTCCTTCAGGTAGTTGAAGTAGGCTATCCAATCACCCTTCACTCTTCTTTTCTTCAGACTAAATAATTCCAGTTCCCTCGGCCTCTCCTCATAAGTCATGGGCCTCAGCCCCCTAATCATTTTTGTTACTATCTGCAGGACTCTTTCCAATTTGTCCACATCTTTTCTGTAGTGAGAGGCCCAAAGCTGAACACAATATGTGGCCTCACCAGTGCCGAATAGAGGGGAATAATCATGTCCCTCCGTCTGCTGGCCATGCTCCTACTAATGCAGCCAAATATGTCATTAGGCTTCTTGGCAATAAGGACATGTTATTGACTCCTATCCAGCTTTTTGTGCACTGTAACGCACAGGTCCTTTTCTGCAGAACTTCTGCCTAACCATATGGTCCCCAAGCTGTAGTAGTACCCGGGATTGTTCTGTCCTAAGTGCAGGACTCTGCACTTGTCCTTACTGAACCTGATGAGATTTGTTTTGGCCCAATTCTCCAATAGGTTGCTCTGTATCCTGTCCCTGCCCTCCAGCATATCTCCATTCCCCCCGTCTTAGTGTCACCTGCAAACTTACTGAGGGTGCCTCCACCCCATCCTCCAGATCATTAATGAAGATGTTGAACAATACTGGCTCCAGCACCAACCCCAGGGCACTCCACTTGTTACCAGCTGCCAGCTAGACATGGAGCCATTGATCCATACCTCAAAGAGAAAATCTACACTGCTGAGATGTAGTTAAACCAACTCTGGTGTGGAAAGTGCTAGGTCAGTGGAAGAGTTCTTCCATCTCCCTAGCTACTGCCTCTAGGGATGGTGGATTATCTACGGCAACGGGAAAGCTGCTCCCAATGCCATAGCAAGTGCTGTCCATGCCACAGGTTATGTCAGTATGCAAAGAAACCACCCCTGAGCTATGTTAGTAACACTGGTATGAAAAGCACTATGCCAGTGGGAGGGCATCTCTGGATGTTGTAGCTGCCACCACTCACGGAGGTGGTTTTATTTTGATGAGCTGTCTCTTTCCTATCAACATCCAACATTTTCACCAGGCACACTACAGCAACGCAGCTCCATCGCCGTAGTGCTTCTAGTGCAGACTAGCCCAGAGTGTGCCCACTGAAAGCTGCACCATGACAGTGTTTTAAGTGTGGGCTTAGGCCAGGTCCATCCTTCAAAATTATGCCGCCCTTACTTCTGTCACATCCTGCCCCAGCACTCATTAAACAGCTTGTGCACATGTGGCTCCTGCTTTCTCAGCAATGCATCGCCTCCCCCCAAGCACCTGCATTTATTGTACTGTCAGTGCCGGACAGCTCCTGAAAGCCAGTGACAGCTGATGTCTAGCCAGATACTTAGCCATGGCTCTGCGGTGCTCAGGGAGGCAGTTTACTGCATCAGTGCATAGTGGCACTTATCTCCGTGGGAGCCACAGTTAAGTGAAGACATTTCCACAGTGAGGTCTGAGGATGGCAGCAGCTTACGGTGACCCGAACATGTAGTGCAGACCAGGCCTCAGCCTGTATTGATGGAGATCCCTGCTATTGCTGTAGGAAGCATCTACACAGCAGCAGGACCATTGCAGCAGCTGTGATATAGACAGGCCTTGGGCACTCTAGAAACCCCATGATAGAACGACCTTAATTTGCAGGGAGAGTTACCCTACACAAGGAGATGCATGAGGGTGGCTTTCCCTTCACTTACAAAGGGGGTGAAACCATTGTAAACGATGGATCCTGGCTACAGCTTTAACACTGGAGAATTTTGCCCTGCCCAGAATTTCTTCTTCTTCTTCTTATTTTATGGATAGTTCCAAAAGGGTAGCCATGGTAGTCTAGTCCAGCAAAACAAACAAAGAATCTGGTGGCACTTTTACAGACTAACAGATGAGCTTCCATGGGAGAAAATCCCATTTCATCAGATGCTTGAAGATGGGGAAGTGGGATTCTTTCCCACAAAAACTCCTGTGATAAATAAATTTGTTAGTCTTTAGAAGTGCCACAGGACTCCTTGTTTGTTCTTTTATAGCATGGTTTATTTCAGATACTGTTCACCTGTCTGTTCTCTTGGAATGGTGGTGTTGGCTCTCAAGGGTTCATCCTACCTCCTTGTTCATTTGGTGAATTTGACCTAAATAGCTGCTTTGCGTGGTTTCCTGCCCCTTTGGGGTAACCCACTTCTCACGCTAGGCTGTTGTTGCTGCTTTTCAACTTCAGCACTGCGGTTGCTTGGGACAGCTCTGCTATTGGTGCCAGGAAAGGAATGGCCCAGGCCGATGTGCCACCTCCAACATGCCATTACGATACTGGGCGAGTTGTGGCATCATGGGAGGTGGGTTCCTAAAGAAAGTCTGTGAGCAGTTCAGTGGCATGGACTGTTGGTCTCTGGATTTGCCCTTCACTGGGAACTTTGCATGGACAAAAGACGCCTTTGAGGGGGTCAAGCAGCCATGAATCCAGCTAAGGCTGTTGAGGGGTCTATGCACACAGGAAGGGGAGAATGGAGCAAAGGTTAATGCTGTTTGCTCCTTTTAATAACAAGCTTAGCAGGGGTGCATTCATCCTATACAACCCACAGTCTTGAACCATTGACATGCATCCATCTTGGGAGGGGAGGGGCAGCTGCTAGGTCAGGGGTGCCCAAAGTGTTCGTACATAGGGGCCACAGAGCCTGGTTGGTGAGGGCCTGGGGGTCACAGAATTCCAAAACTGGTTCTTTTTGCACTATACATGATATACAGTTATATATTTTCAGTATATTATTACAACAAAAAAGGCATACCTAATTTTGACTGTGTGACATATGCAGCTGGGATTTTCCAGCAATCATCTGAAGATTTGTAGCATCAAGTGAAATGTTCATCCGTGAGCTTCTTATATGCTGGAAAGTGGGCTATGTAGCTTTCTCTCAGTTGCTTCTCAAAGAGTTTGAGCTTTCTTTCAAATACGTACGTGTGTGTGTGTGTGTGTGTGTGTGTGTGTGTGTGTGTGTGTGTGACAGAGAGAGAGAGAACAGTTCTGAGCTTCCTGGGACCCAGCCAGCAAAGAGACAGGGGTAGCAAGGCCCATTGGGGCCATCCAGGCCACCAAGATCTAAACTGTGGGCCCGGGAGCACTGGATCCCTCCAACAGGATCTGTGGAGCTGCAGCCAAGAGCCCAGTTTGAATCAGCTTCTTTCCTACCCCTCTCCACCCTGCTCCAGCACGCACCCCATGATCTCCTTGCCACCATCCAGCCCGAAGTCACTGTACAGCTGCTGGGCACACCAGGTCGGGAGGGCCCTGGCTACGGCCATCTCTGCCCCGGGGGAGGGAGGTCGGCCCAGCCAGCTGCTGCGGCTCAGTGCAGCCCTTTTTCGGCCCATCAGGCAACATGGACCTCAGCCCTGGGTTGTGCCCTGCAGTGTGGAGGGTGTGTCTATATACACATCTATATAAATTTTGTATTTGCATACTTTTTTCAAGAAACTTCATGCGGGCTGCAGAAAAGCCATTTTTGGGCTGCATGCAGCCCATGAGCCGCAATTTGGGCTCCCCTGTGCTATGGCATGACAAGACATGGGCAGTGTCTACAGAGCAAACAAGAAAAGGGGGAGGATGTGTGACCCATACCTCCTGGGATAACCTTCTGAATATGCCAAAGTCAGGGCAAGCTACAAAACCAGGGGCCAAACCCCCAAACCACTGATGGGTGGTACTTAAACCAGTCCCCCAGTAACAAAACATGCTTCTGATTCCCCACTCTGGTCATCACCAAGCCTAACAAAATAGAAACAGCCCCCTTTATGCACATCAGCTCCTATGGTCCCCCTTAGCCACTGTTTCTCTTAAAGAAATAGGTTCTCCTTGAGAATTTACTGTTTGAAATAGATTCTTTGGGTACATTTGAGGAGGGGGAGACACTGAAACAAACACTGGATAAATTTGATTTCTTTATTTACATCTGATTAGAATAAATTATCTTTTTATTCTTTTTAATATTCTAAGCGAAAAACAAAGAAATAGCAGAAGGTTTATTACAGCAAAAGTATAATTACAATTCCTAAATCTGTTTCTATTAGTAAGCCCTTAATTGATACTGGTCTCCATCAGTACTGCTAAGAATTATCCTTTATACTTACAGAACCATGGCTTATTCGTTTGATTCAGATTCAGGTTTGATTCAGGGGCACCAGTCCTATCCCAGGTGGGACGTTTTGCTCTCAACCAGTGAGCTTACCTTTGAAAAGATTTGTCACTGGGGAGGGAACCTCGGGTGATCAGTCCTCAGTTCAGCAGTAAATTCATGCCTCCGCACCCATCCGGTTTCCATGGGCTTTTTTCAGCCTTTTATCCCTGTTCCACAACCCCACTTTCAGTTTCCAGAAGCTACTATTACATTGCTCTACCTTTTTTGGTATTTTGCTGAGACATTACGCCACCAACAGACTAGTTCCTTGACTGGTTACTGTTTCTAATATAGGTACAATGCTGTTAATTACAATTGTTTAGCCAATTAGAATTTGTTACTGGGTAGACATGGTACTGTGAAGTTTACTTGGAATTAAGATCTTTTTATAAAGTTATGCAAACTGTTGTTTTAAAAAAAGGGGAAATAATCCAGTGTCTGGAGCGGAGATGTGTTACCACATGACAAGAACAAAATAAGCAGTACAGAACAGCATATGATTTATCACAAGATTTATCAATCAAATTGCTTTCTATTAAACCCTTTTTTTAAAAAAAATTCCAGATGGGTTTTATTGATGTAAACTGTACCCTCCTATTAACACTCTTGACCCCAAAGGGCCAGCCACATTACCCAGAACAATATAGGCTTGGATCTTACCCAAAATACCACTCTGCCAGCAAATCGTTTAGTAACTACAACTAAAGGTTTAATGTAAAAAGAAAAGAAACTAAATATGCAAGATGTTGAAGGGTCAAAGTGAATCGCATACATACGAATGATTTAGAGTCCACGGAAAGCAAATCCTTGAAGTGTCTGTAGTTTGCATGTTAGTCCAATTCCTCTGGTAGACACCCAGCACCTGTGCAGGCCTCAGTCCTTTATTTAGTGCAGCAGAATAGTTCCAGAGGAGGGTATTGATTGCAGGTTGAAGACTGAAGACACAATGGAGATGTGGCCACTGTCTTTTATCATCTCTGGCTTTCTCCATGCTCTCAGAGTCCTTGCCAAATCAAAATGGAGTTGAGTCACATGGTCAGTGTGGATGACTCGTCAAACAAATTCCTTCCTTGTCCCACTCTAGCTGTGAGCTTCCTTAATGGGCCGTTAAGAGGTCAATGGTTTTACAGCCACCCAGTCTGGGAGTGCTTTGGAATCCAATAACTTGGGGAAATAGACCAAACATATTCCCAGTTTCTGACACAGATTTGACACCCACATATAAACCATACAATCATTCCTAACAGGTTATAACCTATCTATGGACTTGATGATCTCATGAGGTCCCTTCCAACCCTATGAGTCTATTCTGTTCTATTCTATTGGTACTAAACATGACATATTGCATATGGATTATTGCAAATATGAAACATTAATATGAAAAATAATCATAAACAGTCCCCTAGACCCAGACAGTGTCATGGGATGTTTGTTGTGTAGACTCTATTTCAAGCCAAAGGGGACTCTTGGGTTGAGCTCAAGGTAAAAGCCGCCTCACTGCTATTTTAGCCTGGGTTAGCATAATTTATTTTCCTCCATGTGGACACAGTGGAGAGAGCAGGTGTTGCCAGTGCCTTCCTCATGCTTGTAGAAAGGGCTGTGGTGATTTCCAGCCGCTGTCAGAGGCTATCCCTTTGGAAATTGTCTCACCTAGGCCTATGCTGAGTCCTTTGAAGAACTTTGCCTTCTGTGCTCAGCCTCAGAGAGCGCTCAGTACTCCAGCTCCTGCCTGGGAAGGGCTGGCACTGTCTTGGCTAGGAACTGAATGAATGTTACCAAAGCCTCTTGGCTTCTACAGCCAGCCCTTCACAGATTCCTTGGTACAGGAAGCTCAGCCATAAGCCACTGCGTGTTGTGGGTGCCTCCTGCCCACTTCTGATGGAGCTGGATATCAGCTCGCAAGAGTTATGGGAAGAAGGGTTTATCGTGAGTGGAGTGAAATGATTTGAACAGCATTGTTTGCTCTGGTTAATGTTCTGTAGGACTTGGCACATGGTCTAATGCACAGGGTGCTTGGCGAGCTCAGCGTGGGCTTATTTCCACAGCCAGTCCAGATATGAGACAAGCTCTGCAGGGCAGCTGACTCAAATCCCACCCTAGGGTGTTGGCTTGAACTCAATTAGTGACTTTGTTGCTCCTGTTAGCAGTGTGGCCCTCCATGGCCCATGAGCTGCTCTCTAGGAAAAGCGCAGAGCTAATTCGACTCAGTATTTTTATTCCCTCCACTGATATTTTGCCTATAATCCTAAATTCCCTTAAATTGACAGCCACTTGCACTGCCTCCACTACACTCGTGTCTGGAATGCAGCCGCCTTGGGTGAAATGGGGATGCCTTTGACAGCACAAAGTAAAGCGGCAGCAATGTTTCATGTCATTAGTTTAGGTTTGTCCTCACCTGTGCAGAGGACAGAGTTTAGGGCATGAGGTCCTACAAGGGACATTTGTCTCTCTTGGCTGCCCTAGCTGGAATTATCTAGGACAGTGGTTCTCAACCGCTGCGTCTGGACATATTGCTGTGATGCCACCGTGTGGTGAGTGTGCTGTGAAGAGCCGGGGACATGGATCTGGCCTGAGAGAGGTGGGATAGTGTGTCCTATAGGGTCTTGATATGCTGCCAAGTGTGTCACGACATGCAAAAGGTTGAGAACCACTCATCAGGGAGAGCGATCCCCAGACTCAGGGGTTAATTTAACCCACAGCCCTCAATGTGGTCCTTGGTCCCCCTCTAGAGGTGATGCCATGGCCCTGCAGGGGCTGCTGCTGGGTCGAGGGAGCAGAGCCGCAGGAAGGAGAGCAAGATTTCTCTGCAGAAGTGATGGCTCAAGATCTGTGTTGTGTGTGGATGCAGGGAGCTGCAGGAGCCCAGCCCTGCCCTGGTGGGCACTGTCTTTTCTTTCTGCCAGTCTCCACCTTCCCTCTTGTCCTGCTGCTGAAGGACACAGTCCCTGCTTGTTGGCCCCTCGGTGCCATGGCCTCTACTATGTGTCTGAGACCCTTCCACAGGTGCCACCGGCCACTGAGTTCAGTGCCATGTGCCTAGCACACCACAGGTGCCCAGCACTTCAACGGCAAACTGGAGAACTGCCAGCCAATCTTCCAGCCCAGCACAAACCCAGCCAGCTTTGATTCCGCGCCCTGGCCTGCTGTACTTCTTCAGATTTACCTTCTTCCTTGAGCAGTGCAGCCTGGAGCCAGCTAGCCATCTGCCCAAACTCCCATCCCTTCCTAGCTGCATCCTCCAGACTGATTCCCAGCAGGCTGGGACCTTCCAGGATGCAGGTTAGA
The DNA here is from genome assembly GCA_007922195.1 of Podocnemis expansa. NCBI lineage: Eukaryota > Metazoa > Chordata > Testudines > Podocnemididae > Podocnemis > Podocnemis expansa. Next base: position 6,020,415 of record ML682206.1, on the reverse strand, counting down.
AAGGTAATTGCCTGCTGCTGGTTGTCACTGATCCTGCAGGGAAATATTCCCCATCAGTTGTTACCAAGGCTGGAGTTTATCCCTTGCTGCTGGGGAACAGCAATGTATGAGATCCCTGCTCTGCAGTCATGGCAGGCTGTGAGTCATGGCTCCGTCTGGGCCCTAGGGACCTTGCTGCACTTGATTCTCCAGGAATTGCAACCCACTGGCTGACCTCCACACTTGCTTCCTCCTCTCTCTACAAAGCTGTGTCCATTTCTAGATCCAGTTCTCTTAACCAGTCCAGATTCCAGCCAGGCCCAGCCGCAAAGCACTTCCTTCTAATCGGCAGGCCCAAGCGGGCTGGGAAGCAGCTGTAGTGAAGCCGGTGGAGCACTGGTCTCGGTAAATAAGATGCTCCTTTTGCAGCCTTCCCTGTGCAAATCTGAGCCTTTCTTCTACACTGCTCACTGCCCACCCCAATGTACCTGGCCCCACACTTTCTGCTCAGAGCCTCCTAAAGAGTCACTGGGGTTAGCAGGGCTGAAAGGCTCAGTAGGCTAGCCCTAGCCAAGAGCCAGGACTTCTGTCTGACCATCCAAGACAGGAGGCTCTCCAGCCTCCCCACTTCCCCAAGACAGCCTGCTCCATTGCCCTGCTGCTGTTCTTACTTTTCAGAAGCTTTTCCTGAGATTTAATCTAAACCTGCTGTGCTGTAGTTTGAACCCACAGCCTCTTGTTCTGCTCTGTGGTGAAAGAGAATATTTTACAGCAGCCTATTAAGTAGTGGAAGAGCACTGTCATGTCCCCTGTAATCTCCTCCTTTCCAAGCATACCCAGTTTCTTCAGCCTTTGCTGTGTTCCATCCCTGGGATGATCTGCATCACTTGCCTCTGGATCCTTGCTGGTGGTGTCTATACCTCCTGCCTAGACATTGGTGACCAAAATAGGATGCAGCACTAGAGCTGAGGCCTGCCCAGCATCAGCATCCCCTGTGACTTGCAGCCATGCTTCTGATAATGCAAACTCCAATGGGATTGGCTTTTTTTGCAAGAGCATCACAGTGCTGACTTGTGTTGAGGATGTGATTCATGCAACCCTGCAGCCCTTCTGTGTCTGTGCTTTTGCTATTTCTTCAGTAGCACCTCACATTTGTCTTTGCTACATTTTATGTTGTCTAGAGCAGCAGTTCTCAACCATTGTGTCCGGACACATTACTGTGTTGCCACACAGGCAGGTGTGTCATGGAGAGTTGGGGAGATGGCTGGATTCAGCCTAGGAAAGGTGGGCTGGTGTGGCCTATAGAGTCGTGATATGCCACCAAGCGTGTCACAACCCACAAAAAGTTGAGAACCACTGGTTTAGAGCCTAGTTCTCCAAATTATTCAAGATCCCTCTGACTTTTAGTTCCTTGTGAGCACATCTCCAAAGAAACCTGGCAGCTAGCTCTGCCCTTTGGCTCTCCAAAGGGTCCCGACACTCTCTGCCCTATTGGATTGCAGGCTCTTGGGGGCAGGGACTGTGGGGCTGCACCGGGGTTTGCTTAGCAGGAGCAGGAGCAGTGATGCTTGGCAGTCGTATGTGGGGGCTCAGGAGGAGGCAATGCTGGTCTCTGCCCTGCCTGACACCAGGCAACAGTAAGACCCAAAACAGTGGCAGCATGTCTGCTTGGCTGTGGCTGCCAGACCATGCAATGCATTGGCACATGGAGGGAGCCCATGCCTTCCTGCCTTTGCTTTCGCTGGGGCCAGCACATTGCCCCATGGAGCCTTGGGATTCCTACCTCATGCCTTGGTCAGGCCCCCTGATGAAGGGAGGCAGCTGTGCCCTTCCTCATAGTGAACCCCAGGGGCTCCTGGGATCTCAGTGGGTGATGGAAGAAGCCATCCCCCTGCCAAGGTTGGGTGTCTGGCTGCCTGTGCCTGGCTGTCTTACCTCACCTGCTCCCAACTAGAGCCTCGCACTTCACCTAGCTCCTTCCTTAAATGCTCCGCAAACAGAGCTGGGGGGCTGACCCTGGAGGGCTGTGGAGTCCTGTCTGAGGCCTCCTATACTCAACACAAAAGCCGTGGTTGATACCAATCTGACTGCATGTTTGGTTTTCCTCCCAAGGTCTGGCACCAGTGACCCTTACTGCATTGTCAAAGTTGACAACGAAGTGGTAGCCAGGTGAGTGTGCCCAGCTGGGGCCCTGGGCTAGGGTGGGACGGGACAATCAAGTAGCACCAGCGTTCAGTGCTGGGGGGTGTGGCTCAATGCAGTACTGCTCTTTGGGGCCAAACCTTGTTCTCCACTTGCTCAGCTGTCTCTCCAGCACTGAGTTCATTGGTGTCTGCAGGGCTCAGTTCCATTTGTGGGAGCAGAGCCCAGTCCTGCTCTTCTTTCCTTCCTGCTGGTTTGGAAGTGCTGTAGCCATGGGCAGGGATAGGGTTGATCCTCTCCCGCCATGTCAAGCATTGTATGTCCTGCCACCTGTCAGCGCAGCCCTGTGGACATAGTCGGCTGGATGTCCCGCATGGGGGCCTGAGAAGGGCTGAGTGAACCAAACCTGACGCTGGGCTGCAGCTCTGGGGGTTGGTGGCAGGACACCTGGACTAGGGAGGGAAGTGTAGTCTTGAGATAAGGTCTGGGCAGGGACCAGCTCTTTGCAGAGCTGGGTTCAAGCCCTAGCTCATTCACTGGACAAGTCACTTTGGGCACATTTCCCGTGTGGCACCAGCTTTTCAGCAGTGTTGGGCCCCCACAACCTCCTCTGAAGAGCCGAGACCTCCAGTACAGCCGCTGCCAACCTTGGTGGGTTATTTCAGGCAGCCAAAAGCAGGGCACCAAAAATTATTTGCCACTCCTAAAAATATAAAACTGTGCTTCAGTTTCCCCATTTGCAAAATGGGAATGATGCCACTGGTCTGTCTCCTGGGGGTGAGGTTTTGTTCATTGGCCTGTGCCAGGTGTTTTGAGACTCTGGGCCAGGAGCTCAATAAACTCAGCAGCTGTTTTCTCCCCAGCCATCTCTGCACCTCCCAGAGCTGACCCCATGTGCAGGGCATCACATCTCCCAGGCCCAAACTGCCCCTCTTTGCACCCTCCCACCCAGGCCCTGATGCTGCCTGCCGTAAGCTGGCTCCCTGGAGCAGGCTGTCATGCTGCCCAGCTCCATAGTGAGCCCCGTGTCTGTGCTCCCTGCCCCATGTTGTGCTTCCCTTTCTGCCCTCCCTCTTGCTGGTCCTGTAGCTGGCAGGATGTGAAGGGCAGCAGGGCCACAGCCAAGGAGCATTGCAGGGCCTTGTTATTCTGCAATGCTGTGATGCAGGCCCAGGAGGGTGTGGCCACGCTGTGCCCTTGCTTGAGCGCTGGCACAAGCCTGATGGCTTCAGCCAGACCTGGTTAAAGCTGCCTTTGTTGGGTAGGTACATGCAGCCACACTTGCTCTCTGCACAGAGACTCTCTCCTGTGAATCCATGAGGGAGGGAGCATTTTCCAAGATGGGCTTCCTCCCCTCTCGTTCCCAGTGTGCCCCCACCCACACTCCTGCCATGTGTAGCTCCACATCCTGCCACAGGGCACAGAAGCAACTCCAGAGACATTACTATGGAGAAATCCATATTTACTCCCCTTTCTGGAGAGATGGTGGTGCCTCTCTTCCCAGCCAGCCAGTGACATGGGGAGAGAGTTTCTGATCAGAGGTGGGGTGGGTGAGCATGGGGGGCAGAACCAGGCCAGGGGCTTGGGTCCTCAGGCCTCATCATGGTCGCTCACTGGTGGCCCTAAGCATCTGGCTCTGCTTCTGCCTTGTCCCTCCCACTCTTTTCTTTCCATCTCTGTCTCTAATCACCCTACTCCCTTCATCCCTTCTGTTTTCATTTCCTGATCAGCCTCTGTGTAGTTCCCCCAGCTGGCCCTGCAGTAGCTCTCCCCTTCAGATGCCACCCCTTGTCCTGCTCCTGCCCATAACGCTCAGATGAGACTGAACAAATCCATGATCCTTACTCAGCCACAGCACCGAGATTGGCTCCTTCCAGTGAAGGAACGTTGTACAGGGGTGAGGGATGGGGGAGGCAGTCGCAGTCTGGATCCAGCTTTCCAGGCCCTTGAAGCTACGATTTTATTCCCAGCCAAGCCAGAATCAAGGCTCTGTTCCTCCCACTCCCAGTAATTGGCTGAGTCTGTCCATCCAGAGACATCTGTTCGCAGGTGGGTGGCTCTGGCCAGATGCTGCAGCCTTTGGCTCAGGGCTGTGTGATTAGGCTGGCGGCAGGACTGAGTTTCCAGGGTGCGAGATCACCCACCAGAGGCCAGTACAGCTCCCCTCTGCAAGGTGCAGCACTTGGTTTCTCTCCATCCGATCCCGCAGCTGCAGAATCACCAGCGTGAGGTCCCTGAGCAAGGGAAGCCATCGCCCTGGTAGTGTCTTCATCTCCTGCACCACGGTCTGAGAGGGACAGCTCAGCTCCTACTCAGGGGGAGCCAGCCTGCTGCTGGAGGAACTGGGGGAGATAACAGAGGGGTCTGTCACAGAGATGACCCTGGCCACACCCCAGCTCCAGGCCTGCCCTACCACGCCCAGTCCCAGCGAAAAAGGTTCTTCGATTGCTGCTTGGATACATTCAGTAAGAGGTGTGTCCGTGCCGCAGCGCATGACTGGTCAGAAAGCTTTTTGCCCTAGCTCATCAAAGCAGGGCTGTTGGCCACCGCCCCCTGGCCACCCCATGGCTATATATATGGCTTCAGCCCTGCCCCTCCTCAGTTCCATTTTTTCACCCTCAGCAACGGTATCAGAAGAGCCCGCTCCTTGCAATTGCGCAAGCAGCCTGTCTTATATGAGCCGCTCCCTTGATTGGGAGAACCTCTTTGTGGACGTCATTCCACTCAAAAGCACTACTCTCACCTAGCGCAAAGCCTCCGAGCAAGGAAATCGCTCACACTCACTGTCTGCCATGCCAGGATTTAAACCTTGCGCGGGATGACGCCCACAAGAAGTGCCTCCGGTGCCTGGGTGAAGCCCCATTTGGTCACCGAGTGCTCAATCTGTCTGTCTTTCAAACCAGAGACCATAAAAGAAAGACAGCAAAGGCACCATGCGTTGGCCTTCAAAACAAGTTTGGCAGCCTACCCCCAAAGCTCTGGGGCTTTCTTCGGCACCACGTGCTGGCTTGGCACCGGAGCCTACCCAGCACCGCTGTCCTCATGAGCAAAAGAAGGCGAGCTTGGTACCTGTGTCGGTACTGGAGCATCGGCACCACTTCGCATCCCCCACCCAGGGGTTGCATTGGTACCGGCAGGAGTTGGTACTGGTCCCTTCCACCCTGGAGGCTTTTGAGGCAGTGACAGCTCTCCTCCTCCTGCTGACTCTCCCACTCCGGTTGCCCCCAAGAAAAAGGGAAAACCAGCTTTCACTTTGGGAGCCTGGCCTCCCCGAGAGTGATACCAGACTCCATCACCGATTTTGGTGCTGAGTTCCCCGGCACCAGAGCTATCTAGTCAAGACAAGGGCTCCAGTACCATTAAGTCCTCCCCTTGGCTCCATGTTACCCTGCTTTCTCCAGCACCGCAAACACGGGCCCATGAGGCTTCTTGATCCCCGAGCCCCAAGGAGGGTGTCTCGAAAGGGAGCGAACAGCCCCATCCATGGCCCTCAGTACCGACGCCCTACAGGTACCGACCCCACGAATGGTGTCCCCAGGAGACCCCAATGGGTCCCTGCGGTACCATTCAGCCTGGCTTGGCCTCGTGTCCTCTGGCACTGGCTAGGGCCCTGAACCCCATGCTCTGCTCCTACACTACGGACCTCATGGAGCATTTTGACCTCCTTCACCATGTTTGTGCTCATGTGGGGTGGGAGGCTCATTCTCCCACCGGGCCTAGTGACACTTTGTTCAGCCTGGCCATCACTTCGACAGAGCCCATAACAGTTCCCCTGCACCCTAGTGTGCGGGACCTTGCCATGTCATGTTAGCAAACCTCAAGGTCCATTGTCCCCCTATCAGACATGGCTGGCCATAAATACCAGGTTCCGGCAAGTGACTTTCCCTTCCTCACCTACCACCCAGCACTATCTAAAGGGGCAGTGGAAGCAGCACTAGGCCTGAGACCGGCTGCTCATGACCCTCTCCCAATGTTGAGGGATGCAAGGGAGTTAGATCTCCTGGGGTGGAAGGTTTATTCCTCTTCTACCTTCCAGCTCCAAATAGCCAGTTATCAAGCCGTAGTAGATAGATATGCCATGGATGTGTGGGAGCCCCTGAATAGATTCGGACACTTACTCCCACAGGAGAATAGGGTAGATTATGACGCCTTTCTCAAAGAGGGCAGATCAGCATCCCAGGACCTATTGTTGTCTAGCTGGGACGCCTCGGACATGGCGAGCCACAGTGTGGCCTCAGCCATAACACTGCGGTGGCCAGCATGGCTCTGGGAGGTAAAGGTGCCCCCCTCCTCCCAACAGGTCATACTTAACCTCCCCTTTGAAGGCGGGCCTCTGTTCGTGGCTGGAATTGACAGTATGCTCCGTGATGCCCAGGACCCCCGAGGGGATGTAAAATACCTAGGTATGTTGCCTTCCTGGCCTACTAGCCGCCCCCCAGCCCCTAAGGGACAGCTAACACTTCCCATGGCTGCAGGTTTACTCCACCAGGTGCCTTCTACCCTTCTTCAGGTTGCAGGTACAATTCAAACTCCCGAAACCTCTCAACCCTGCCCCCCCATTGGTGGGCCAGCTGGCCAAGCAACAAACTGGGGTTCCCTTCCCCTCCCCCCATTGCAGGAGATCACTACCTGGTTTACTTCAAGTCCCAGGAGAAAAGCATACTCACCCTGCATGGGAGGATGACCCTGAGGCAAGATCCTAAGTCAGGGCACTACCTTCCACCTATAAGAAACATCTGGTGGTTCCACTGGAATCCACTAAGGACTCTTCCTCCATGGGGGATGTCCCCACCCCTGCTCCCACGTCACTCCGTGCCATACCTTGTTAATCTTTAAGGACTCAAGAGGGTTAGTACCCGAGTACCCATCTGGTCTACCTTAGAGGACGCTACCCCCAAAATCATGACCATAGATACCAAGGGTCGTCGCTGGAGAAGCTCTTCTATTGCCTGCCCTCCCTTAACCCATAGAAGAACAAGCTATCACTAGACGACATGATGGGCGCACGTGTGGGGGTTTTAGGATCGGAGACCACTACACCTCTTGAAATGACCAACTGGACCCACCTACTGATGGCCCATAATACACGCCTCCCTGTTTTTCCTGTTCCTTAAAGGATGTCCCCTTCTAGGGTCTTGCAGGATGCCCGAAGGTTCCCTACGCTGCTCTTCCTCGAGAGCCGATATTTTCTTGGTGTGGCCCATGAGTCATGGACACCTGGCACTGACATTGTTTCTGCCTTTGGTGACCCTTACCTCCCTGGAACTGGGGATACAATCCCTATTAACTGGCCTACCAACGGGGTGGTCTCTGCCCCTTTTCCGCCCTCCCCACTCCTCAGGACGTTAAGGGTTATCACCTCATGTTCGTGAGACCCGGCCAATTTGATTACACCCGTCCTTGGGATTCAAATCGGTGACCCTTGGACTCCTCCTCCATTGAGTGCCAAGTCGGTAGCCAACGTTCACCCTAGCCGTTAATTTCCGGGGTGTACATGTATTCTCCATACTCCAACATAAGAGGCCTCCCTTGTCAGGCCGCTCCCGATCCTCCGTGCTAACACACTACGGGGACACCTCAACCTAGTGAAACCACTTGTTTTTCCCTCATTTCCCTCCACCTAGAAGAGGGAACCCCATTGTCTCCTGTTGGAGTGAAGTTTCCTCTTCCTCGATTATCTATACAATCACAAACCACCAGGTACAGGAGGCTGAGACTTGGTGTCATACACCCCCAGAGTTCCAGGTTAACAAGTTTGCTTCAACAGAGGGCTGACTAGTGCATTCATGGACAGGGCCTGTATGGTTTGGGCTAATTCGGAGCCATCAGATCATATGGCTCCATCCTTCCTTTTCTCCAGAAAATCTCCATTTAACTAGGAAGTTGGCCCTCTTCCAATTCACTCTAGAACCACCAAGCAGTCTAGAGGATTCCTAAGTCTTACGCCAGCTGTCACTTGTCTTACTCACCGACTCCACAAGGGCCACTAGTAGGCAGCTGATTGACGGTAATCCTTTCTCCTCAGCCACGTGCTACGACAGTCGGCGGTCCATTCCCTACCTCCTGTTTCCCATCCTGGACTCTCTGCTTTTTCCCTGTCCTGTCCAGCACTGGCAGGGTATGGTCAGAAGACCTTGGTCCTGCTCCCCCTTTTCTTTGTGGGTTATATCTCCCTTCTCTGAATTATTCTCAGCTTCAGGATTACCTCTGGCGCTCTTCCCTTCTGCTCTGGGGTACCTAACAGAGAGAGAGGGACCAATCTCCCAACATAGTCTACTGCTTTTGTCGCGAGTCTTTCTACCCAGATCCAGAAACTCACTCACATTCTCAGTTCATCCTCCATCAGGTGTTACATGGATAGGCATACGTCGTATATTCCAAGGGAATTTTTACGACCTTGGTCAGCCATGGCCCTCACCCATTCCCTCTCCTTAATTGTCGCACTCCTAACGAGTAGGGGGATGATTGAGTCATGAAAGCGTCATGACTGATGCACACAGAAACACCTTAATACTGTGCCCATACCTCTACTCCCAACCCCTATCAAACAGATCTGGGCCCGCATGCACCCAGATCTTAAAGGTCTCCTTCCGGTTCTCACTCTAAGGTGGTGATTCAGTCTCTGCCCTGTGCTTCGTTCGGCCATTTCGGCCTCAGTTTTCCTGCCCTTTCAGTGGTCAGTGACCATGTCTACCCAGGGGCCTGAAAAGGCACTTTTGGCATTCAACTGCCATGTGGGGTTGCCCCCATGGAACTGTTTTACCAGGCGGTCATTTATTTTCCCTCTCCTTCTCATTTTTTTCTTCCCTTCTGCCCCCCATTTCTGCCTCCTTGTACTTGCCAGTAGGCAGAGTTTTTTCTTCTGGGGTCCACCTTATTTTCCCGTTATCAGCTAAGCTATATATTGTAGGCCTAAGGCCAGGGGAAGCACCCATTCACACTTCCTTGACAGAGGCTTATCACCAGCCTCTGATGTTCCCTAAGTGATTGTGCCTTACCAGTCCTTGACTGGTGGCTGTGGTTTTATTTTCCCCTTGATAAGGTGACTTTAGGCCACCTGCTGCTCCTGATGATCGCAAACAGGGAGCACTCGAGGAACGCAGGCCTTTAATTTTTCCCCCACTTGGTTCAGGCCGTACTACCTATTGGCCTCCTTGTGCCTGGGCCACTGGCTATTACGGGGGTGCAGTGCTGAAAGCAAAAAAGAACCCAACTCTGCCCGCCATCCTTAGCATGGCTAGCAGTCACCTATTACTGAATGTATCTGAACAGCGCTTGAAGACGAACGGTGGGTTGCTTACCGGTAACTGTCCTTCTTTGAGATTGGCTACTTGGATTCATTCAGATCCCTCCCACCATCCCCGCAGCTTGGAGTTGGCGACTTTTAGGGACTGAGAGGGGGCAGGGCTGTGGCCAGGGGGCGCTGGGCGCCAGCCCTGCTTTGACAGACTAGGGCAAAAAGCTTTCTGACTAATCGTGCGCTGTGGCATGGACACATCTATTACTGAATGAATCCGAGCAGCCCATCTCCAAGGACAGTTACCAGTAAGTAACCCATCGTTTCGTCTACGACAAAACAGGCAGTCTTGACTCGTAGGTCAGTAAGTGGCCCCAGGCTTCAGAGCCTCCCCTCCCAGGCTCTGTGACCTGCCAACTCAGCCAGCCTGGATCCCCCCTTGGAGCAGTAGCCACAAGCTTGCTTCCCCAAGCCTCTGGCCCCCTTTCCCCATGTATTCACCTCCCGCCCCCCCCCAGTCGCCTTTGCTGCCCAGCTCGTGCCCATTCTCCTCCCAGGACTCAGCCTGCCCATCCTCCCATTCATTTTGTGGAGCCAGGCGTCCCCCAGCCCTATTAATTAGCTGGGTTGGGCTCACCGGCTCCAGTCCGGGGGTACTGGGCCCAACGTCCAACAAAGAACAGCTACCCTGTGCCAGGGTTCCAGCATCTGGGGAACTCCCACTCCCCACTGCAGCCTTTCCTTTTGTTAGCTGAAAGGCTTCGGAGTGGCTTGTTCTGAATTTGAATCCCCAAGCCCTGGGAAAAGACAGGACGCTTTTGCCCCAATACGTACCCACTTGCTGTGGCACTCTCTGAGCCAAACGAATCCTGGTTGTGCTTTTGTTAGCCACAGCAGATGGTTTGACCCTCTGGGCCTCAGTTTCCCCACTTGTAAAACAAGGATAATAATGTTTTCCTGCTGCTTGGGGGCCGACTGGCTTACATCTAGTGCAGGTCACTCCAGGGGTGCTGAAAGCCATTATTTCATTCATCTGGCGCCCTTTCCCCCATGGTACGGACAGCAATGGGGAGACACTAAGGCAAGCCAGTGCTGTAGTGTCCTTGGCACTGGCCTTTGCTGGCAGCAGTCAGGCCCTGAAGTTCCTGACTCTCTTTAGAGATTTGCTCTGGAGAATGTTGCTGAGGGTCAGGCTGGAGCTTGCAGCGGTGCCATGTGGGGGGAGTGTCTCATTTGCCCAGGTGACTGTTAACCAGGTGGAGAGTCGCAGGCCCTAGTGACAACAGCAATTTTACAGCTTTCCCTCACCCACATGTGCACCCCAGTGGAGCAAAGCAGTAGGAAACGCAGCGCAGGTCTGGATGTCCCAAGGGCTGTGTGCTGCCTGCAGTGTGCCCCTTGGCTGGGGAGTTGTCCCAGGGAAAAGAGGCTCTGAGATGCCCCCAGAAGTGGGACTGGAGCTTCCCTGAGCTGTGTCTTGCCCGTGTCAGGGCCTGATCTCTGCAAATGCAGCAGGGCTGTGTTTCTGCATGAGCTGGGCAGCCTTTGGGTGCACGTATCAGGGATGTTTGTGTGCGCCTGATGCTGTACATGTTGGCAGTAGCTGGGTGCATGTGCTTGTGGCTGACTGTGTGGCTGGCCATGTGGGTGGGCAGGGGTTGTTTGCTTCTGGGGCTGAGTTGTCAGTGACAGTGTGATTGGTTCTTGGTGTGAACTGGTGACACTTCTGTCCCTTTGGTGCTCGGTTTGCCCGTGTGTTCTGGCCGGAGGTCTTTGCATCTGTAGATTGCCTGTCTCTGATGAGGAGGGTAGGAGCCTCTGTGCACTGGGAGGTGGTCTGAGTGCACAGCATGTGCTCTGGCTTCTTGAAGCTGTGGGGTCTGGATGGCATCTCCGAGTCTGGGGTAATCTCTTTCCCCTTGAGCCTAAACCAAGCCTCCAGTTATATAAATCTGCTTCATGAGGTAAGGACTGAGTCTGCAGCTCCCCCAGTTGTGAATGGGTCTCCCAGCCCCTCTCCGCTATGCCATAGCCCACAATGTTGGTGTGGCTCCAGCAAACCCGAGCACCTTTGGCACAGACGCTCCTGGCTGACAGCACTGAACGCTCCACCCTCATGCTCTGCTTGCAGGACTGCTACTGTCTGGAAGAGCCTGAATCCTTTCTGGGGTGAGGAATACACCCTACACCTGCCCATGGGCTTTCACAACCTCGCTTTCTATGTGCTGGATGAGGACACCATCGGGTAAGAGGGGCTCGTCTGGGCCCGGGAGGGCGTAGGTCTCACTGAGCAAGGGGCCGCTTGGAACAGTGGCTCTGCCCAAGCCCATCCTTTCTCTGAGGCTGTCCCCTCTGCCAGCTCTGCTGACTCAGCAGCAAAGAGGCCTCAGGGTTAGGAGAGGATTTATTTTCCATAAGTCCCTGGCAGTTACCCCCACCCTATCCTAACCCTGCTCCAGGCTTCTCTAAAGTCAGCCAGTCCTCCACCTGGGTGGTGTCTGTGAGAGCTCAGGATCCATCACTTGCTTCCATGCTCCAACACCCCAAATAAAACTTGCTGGTAAAATGCATGTGGGATAGTGTCCCCTGCAGTCCAGCAGAACAGACAAGGAGTTCTGGAGCACTTTTAAAACTAACTAATTTATTTATAGCATGAGCTTTCGTGGGAGAAAATCCCACTTCGTCAGGCCCATGGAATGGGAACTGCAGCATGGAAGGGAATGTGGACATATTCACCTACACAGCGTAGTTTCCATTTCATGCATCTGACAAAGTGGGATCTCACCCATAGAAGTTCATGCAGTAAATAAATGTGTTAGTCTTAAAAGTGCCACAGGACTCCTTGTTTGTTTTGCTGAACTAGACTAACATGGGTCCCCCTCTGGAACTTGCCCTCTAGTGAACAATCTGGAGTGAATGCAAGTTACTCCACTAATTCAAGCAACAGAGGCCTGTGCTGCGGAGTTTAGGGCTCCACAATTTAAACCCTGCTGACAACTCACGGACAAAAAAGCTAATTTCATGGAGGCTAGGCCCATCAATGTGTAGTAGCCAGGACAGGCAGGAATTTCTCTGCCGGAGGCTGGGGCTGGGTGATGATGACCTGGTCTGTTCGGTCCCCTGAAGCACCTGGCATTGGTCACTTGGCAGACAGGACCCTTGGCCATTGTCTAACCCAGTGTGGCTGCTCTGATGTTCTGACCAAGTCACTGAGGACTCTGCTGTGAGAACCTGAGACGAATGTGGGAGGCAGGGGAGATGGGCTGAGAGCGGGCGGGCAGCTTATAGGACATGGCAGTGAAATGCCTGGAGGTGTTTTCAGAGCTGATGTGAGGGTGCAGAACCAAGGCACAGGATGTCGTTGCACTGATCTGTTGCTACCAGCCTTGCTCACTGTTCCCTTGAGCCTTTGTTCTTTTGGGGAGCCTCCCAGTATGAGAGGCCAGTTTGCAGGGGAAATCTGGAAACCTGCTGGCTTCAGCAGCAGGTGGGGGAAGATGTCCCTCCCTCTGACCCCCCAGGCCAGCTGAAAAGGCTTTGCAGAACTCCAGCAGCAGAAGCAGGACTTTAGCCAAGTGTTGGCAGAGGCTGGGCTATGTGGCAGGCAGGACTGTGGCAGAGCAGGGTGGTCCATGCCATGGGGGATGCTGGGGGTGGGTCTGGAAGTGCCACATGATGCGATCACGTTGTCCCAGTTCCCCTAGGAGAAGGAAGCCCCCCTGCCATGCCCTGGGGTAAAGGACCGTGAAGGGGGATACTAAAGGAGCATTCATTGTGCCCTAAGGAAGTGTAAAGTGCCATTTCCTGACAGATGTTCATAAATGATGCCCATCAGACCCACAGATGGCAGGGGACTGCAGCAGCCTAGGGTGCATTTTGCTTCTCTATCTCCGTGGTTGGAGAGGCTGAGAGATTTTGTTGAAGGTCTGAGACATCCAAGACAGGGTGGGAGGTAATTCACCTGGCTGGGCCTCTCTGCTCAGGGACTGGGTGTGGGAGACACCTGAGAGCAGGAATTCTCCACGTCCCATGGCTGGTCTTCCCAAGCCCTTGTGAACAAGGCCCAGACATGGGACTCTGGAGATGTAGGCTCTCTGATATTCTAGTGATTGGGGGTGAGGGGGCGCATCCCAACTGTACTGACCCAGGAGACCGCAGCAGATAGTTGGTTTCCTTGGTGGCACTGCAGAGCAATGGATGGAGGGAACAGATCCTTGCTGGGGTCCTGAGAGGTGCATTACCCCCTGGATAACCTGCTCGTTGGCAGTGCCAGCAGTAAATTGCAGGCACTCTTTGCCCATACCTTCCTCTCTTTCCATGCAGGCACGATGATGTCATTGGCAAAATATCGCTCAGCAAAGACTGGATTTCATCTCACCCACGAGGTAGGTGCTGGGAGGCTGCTGGGGCAGGGGAGGGAGCACTGGTGTTGGACAAGCTAGTGACTGGGTCACGGCTGACACGCAGGGCAGCAGGCACCAAACTGGCCACTTCTGAACCATTACCACGCAGGGCTGTCGCTGCGCTGGAGCCCACAGGGCACGGGCCCTGCATCTCCTGCCTGCCATGCCTGGGGAAGGGGCTGGGGCTGGCTCCGGGCCACTTGCTGGCAAGCGGCAGGAGGCTTGAAGCCAAAGCAGGCTCCTGCCACTGCCAGCAAGTAGCAGTGGCCGGGGCCGGATTGAGCCCCAGAGCAGGATCGGAGCAGGAGGACGGTGAGCCTGGGCCCTGACTCTTAGCCAGCAATGCACCTGTTACAAGGCCTGTCTTGGGATCTGGGCTTCCATCAGGCAGCTGGGCCTGCCGGAGGGGAGCCTGCAGATCGCCACCAGTCCCATCTCAAAGGGTGAGCTGCAGACAGCCACTTCCTTGACTTGGAGATCCATGTCCAATCCACCAGCTGCTTAGTGACCCAAGGATTTGCAGCACCCCTAGCTGTGACAGAGTCTCAGCTGCCTTCTGAAAATCAGAACAGGTGTCAGCCTTTCCCACCACAGGAAAGCATGGCCAGAACAGGCAGAGGAAGAGGGCCCCTTTTTCCTGATCTCATGGTCTTTAAGCCAGTCACGTGACTGGGGAAGTGGGAAGCCTGAGGAGTTTTGGGACTGACCGTGCTGCGGATAACACTGTCAGGAGCTGTGCCCGGGTATATTGGGGGCGCACGGAGCTCACCCATGGGTGACTACTCTGCCCTTGCAGGGATTGACAGCTGGATCAACCTGAGGCGTGTGGACCCTGATGCAGAAGTGCAGGGAGAGATCTGCCTGGAGCTGCAGGTGCGGGAGGAGCCAGAACGGAGGGCGTTGCACTGCCATGTGATAGAGGCCAGGTAGGCATAGACGGCTCCTGTCTCTCACCCTCCTCTATGTCTTCTTCCAGAGCCATCTCCCTTCCTACCCCACATGCCCCAGCGAGGAACCTCTTTTCTGGGCACCTGATACTAGCCCAGCCCATCCTTGCTCTCCAGGCCAGAGGGTGGTGGGGCTGGCAGTTTGTGGGTCCCAGGCTGGGGATGAGATAACAGATTGCCAAACTCCCTGTCCGCTTCAGTTCCTTCCCTCCATTACCCTGCTGTGGGTCAGGGAGCACCATGCCATCCTCACTAAACCTGGGGCCAGGCAGCCCAGTGAACCCCAGGCTGTTGCAACTGCTTGTGCCCTTGGACTGGACTGAGACATTAATGCCTTTGTCTCTCTGCTGTCTGTCACCTTGACGTCTGAGCCATTCGGCTGCAGCATGATAGATCCCCTGTGGGAGGTGGGAGTTGGATCCCCTTTGTGGCCCATTCCGTGGTTCTCTCAGTCGACCCGACAGTCAGGATGAGGCTAGTGAGGCAGCCGGCTATGGGCAGGCATGTGTCTCTCCTCTAGCGGAGGACGGAGTAAGATCTGAGGCTCAGGAGGGGAGGTGTACCTGACACCCGTCTGCCACTGCCTGCGGGGTGAGCTCTCTGACCAGTGGCCACAAGGGCTTACCACTCACTCCATGCTTACAGCCTCCTTCCCAAGCACTTGGTCCCTGCCTACTTCTCCGATGTGGCATGGTGCCAGTGCATGTTGTGGCACTGGGACCAATGGGAGAAAATGGTGATGCCAGCAGGCTCCAACTCAAGGTTAACAGCATCACTTCCTTCTTCATGGTGCATCTCGTGTGTACGGCTGCCCTGTTCAGCCCTTAGTGGAATAACTGGGTGTTGAAATTCCTTTTCTTCTTCATTCAGCTGGCACAATTCCAAGAGCAAAGTGAAGAACTCAGAGCCCTTTTCACCCCTGCTTCTTATCTGCTGGCAAATATTTATGTTTCAGTAGACCATAGAGACCCAGTCAAGATCAAGACCATCCTGTGCCAGGTGTTAGGTGTGCCCAAAGAGCTCATCCTCTAAAGCCGAAGGAGAGATGATTATCCCCATTTTGCAGGTGGGGAAACTGAAGCACAGAGCTATTAGGTGATGAGCCCAAGATCACACAAAATCTGTGGCAGACCAGGAATTGATGAATCCCAGTCCACAAGACTGTCCTTCCTCAAGCATTTAAGACATGTACATGTGCCCAACCAGAAGTGGAGAGGAAATGGTTTTATTTATGTAGTTTTAATTTCTCCTATTCTTAGTGTTCTTGCCTGAGCTGTGCTCTTCTGGAAGCAGTGCTTGGCCATGTCAGGGCCCTGGCTGGGGGCTGAAAAGGTGAGATGTTGAGGAGAGAAACAAGTCAGTTTCATTAAAGAAAAACGAAACCTTCTTCCCCGCATTCTGACTCCCAGCACGAGCAGATTTAGACTCCAGGAAAGAAGGGCAGTGCCAGCGTGTAGCTAGGTTAGGAGTTATGCCAGCCATCTCAGCACAGCTCTGCCAGTGCCCTACACTTCCCACGGGTGCCAGCAATGTGAGGCACCTTGCAGACCCTTGCTTTCCGGCAGATTTGTGCAGGCTCTTGAGTAGGATCTACCACCATCTGCAAATAGGCCAGCAGATAAGGTGCAGTCCCCAGACAGATACCAGCGTCTATTGCCCTCTACCCGTTCATCTGCATTAACTCCAAGGCTTGGAGAGAATAATTTCCAATATGGGCACACAACTCTTGAAATATTAGCCATCCGGGCACTTCACAAGGATTGTGATGACCTCACATGAACTGGTCTGCCACACCCTGACCCCATGCTCTGATCCCAGGCATTCCTTCTGCCCTCTGCCTATTGGCATCAAGAGCTCCCTGAGTCACACCTAGCCGCTTACATTGACCCGTGGACTAGTCCGTGTGTGTAGTCCCAGAACCCTCTTGCCTCAAGCATGGAGCTGACAGTGCATTTTCTTTGTGCAGTTTCCGTATCATGCTCTCAGAGTGCAGAATTCTCTTACGTTCTCTGGTGCAGCAGGCGGGACACTCTGTTCTGTGCAGCCAAATCAACGAAGGGTGGGGTGTTAGGGCCCTGAATTTCCTCTTGAACAGGTGAGGCCTCAGCTGGTCGACTGCACAGACAATTGCAGCCGTTCCTTTCTCTGCAAAGAATTCTGTTGGGTGGGGGTTACTTTTTTACTTTTTTGACTTCGCAAAGCAATAAGACATCTTTATTGCCTTCACCTGCTCCCACTGACATTTGCACTGCTCCCAGGCCTGCATGAGATGCATCTGGCTGTCACTGTTCAACCCCCCTTGTCGAAATGGCACCAGCCCCTGTAGGATTTCTGTCAGATTTGTCTTTACCTCATCCACACCTCTCTGGCAGGTTGCCATCCACACCCTGTTTATTGGACTTCTGCAAAAAATCAAAGCCTGTGTTAGTGGCCACAATAACGCTGAGCTCTCACAAACCCATGGGAATAATTAGCCAAGCCTGTCAAAGCTTAGCTTGCTTTTTCTTTGGGTGTACAGGCCAGTTAGCAATGGATTCCAGTGTGAAAGGACACAGTTGGCCTCTTTCCCACTGACCTAGATTAGGGACTTTGGCTGCCCCTGTTTGGCTCTTTGATGGGAGACCTGCACTGTCAAAGCAATTGCCAAGTGGCTTTTGTGGCCTTTCCCGGAATTGCAAAATACCCAATATTCTCAATGTAGGCCCCAACTAGGGTGACTGTGTGTCCAGTTTTATAGAAACCATCCCAATATATTGGTCTTTTTCCTATTTGAGCACCTATTACCCTCCACTCCTATCCTGATTTTTTGTACTTGCTGTCCAGTCACTCTAGCCCCAGCAAAGCCTTGTAACCAAGCCAATAACTGATTAACAAACCTCTGAAAGTGGCTGTGGCCTTAATTAACCCAAAAAGCAATAGTATGAACTCAAGACTTTCAGAATCAGTAATGAAGTTGGATGGCTTTTCTCTGCATCATTGTCCACGGGGATCCACCAACATCCCTTAGCTAAATCCAGGAAGCTCTAGAACTTGCTCTGCCTAAAGTATCTGGGATGGGGTATGCATCTGGAACCAAACAAGGAGTCCTCTGGCACTTTTAAAGACTAACAAATTTATTTATCGCATAAGCTTTCATGGGGGAGAATCTCACTTTGTCAGAAGCTTCTCTTCTACAAAAGCTCATGCAAATAAATAAATTTGTTAGTCTATATAAGTGCCACAAGACTCCTTGTTTGTTTTGCTGAACTAAACTAACACAGCTACCCCTTTGGAACCTGTCAACATCTGGAATCGTGACAGCATTGAGTTTCTTGTAATCAACACAAACTCTTATGGTCCTGTCCCTTTGGGGACTGAAACAACATGGCAAGCATGGGGACAGTTTGATCCCATAATTATTTCCAAGTCAGCATGCCAGATATCACTTCACGAATGTGCTTCTGCATTTCATCAGCTGCCTGCTGAGCACACGTGGTCCCACAGGGTTGATCTTATGGACCATTTTGAATGCCGAGCCTGGCCCTGGACAACAGCTGGTGATGTTTTAGCCAACATCTCTGCCTTTGTAGCCCAGGTTAACCATTTCTGCAGGCTGTTAGCAGATCAGTATGTGGGGCTGTCTCAGTGGGTTGGGTTTCCAATGACTGTTGTGAAATGCATCTAATTTGTTTCTGTGCAGAGTCTGCAGCAGGGGTTGTAGGCAGGGCTGTCCTTGGGAGGCTGAGAGGGGTGATCGCCCCTGGCCCCGCGGTTCCACGGGCTCTGCACTGTCCTGCCATGAGCAGGGCAGTGCAGGGTATGCACCACTGCCCCCCATGACTGCACTGTCCCCCACCTCCTCCTTGCTGCCTTGGGCAGGGAGCCGAAGGCAGTGGGGAAGGGGGACAGTGGGGTCTGAGCGTGCAGAGCTGGCTTCTGCTCTGCTGGCTCGCCCTGCCCCTAGGACAGGGACCAACCAGCCCAGAGGCTGGGCTCTGTGCTCTCACCCCTTCCCGTCGCCATCTGTTCTGCCCTGGGTGCCGGGAGGACCAGCCCAGAGGTAGGGACGGAGAGCAGAGCCCTGCCCCCAAACCAGCCTGCCCCAGCTCCCCAAGCAAAGGGAGGGGGTGCAGAGGCCCCGCTACAGGCCAGTTGCCCGGAGCCCTGTACCCCCATAGGGATGGCCCTGATTGTAGGTAACATTGTTGAACCCTTTCTCCCACCTCAAAAGGCCCCTCCCATGGGTTCTGCAGTTTCTATGTCTGTACAGGGTATCCTCAGTTCGAGATCCCCTACGTCAGGGGTCTCAAACGCAAATCATGAGGGCCGCACGAGGACTAGTATGTTAGCCAGGGCTATCCTTGAGGGGCTAACGGGGCAATCACCCCAGGCCCCACAGTTAGATAGGCTCTGTGCTGTCCCGCTACCAGCAGGGCAGTGCGGGACCTGCACCGTGGCGTTCCCACACTACAGCGCTTCACCCTGCACCCTGCTGCATTTCATCTGGAGCTGAAGGCAGTGGGGTGGGGTGGGAGCACTTTGTCAGCCCTTCTGCCCCCAGGGTGGATCAGGCAAGCCCAGGGGCGGGGCAGGTACGCGGGGCCCTCCAGCGTCTCTGGGCAGGCCTGCTGTAGCAGGCAGCACGCACGGCCACATGTGATGGGGTCCCTGACCATGGCCCGGGCTGGCTGTCACTGGTGGCTGGCCTCGGCCAAGCCCAGCTACGAGCAGTGGCCTCCGGTCCCTGGCTAGGGCTCCGGCAGCAGCTGTTTCAGCGCCTGGGGCACTTTGCAATCAGAAAACGCCACTTGCAATTAATAGCACCTGAAGCCAGCAGCGTAAAATGTGCCCTTTCATGGAGCAGCTCTATTCACCCTGCCATAGTTATGGCCCTGGGTCCTGCTCCCCCCAAGGGATGACCCTGATGTTAGCCCAAGGGGCGCACCACTGAAACCTTTTCATACAATAGTATTGCAAATAATGATAATGTCGTTGCAGGCCACATGCAACCCTTGGACGGTGAGTTTGAGACCCCTGTCCTACATCAAATGATCAGTCAGGGGTTTTGCAATCAGAGCTGCCTGGCTTGTGAGGTTTTGCTGCATCATCCCCAACACAAACTTGAAATCTTCCCTTTACCTTTGCACTTATTCAGCTGCTGGACCCCACTGTGCTTCAGTGCCATCCCCCCAGGCACCTAGGGTGTCTCTGACTTTTTTCCTGTGTGAGAGGTTAAATGGGGAGAGCCCTGTGAGTCCTTGAGAACTTTGGCCCGCTTTTTTAGCATAGGGTCTGTTGTGTTGAGCCTCTCAGAGATACACCCTACATAGCTTTAACTAGCTGGGATGTGCAATTTGACCCAGAATCTGCTAGGATCTTTTGGAAAGCTCATCCTGCGGGCTAGAGAATGGCGCCATAGCAACTGTTTCAGCTTCCATGTGAGGCAGAGACATTGCTTCTGGGTACCTTGGGACAAAACCCACCACGACTAATGTGCATCTTCTTCCTCTCTGGGTTGGGCTGGCCAATGACCCTGTGATATCCATGGCAACCCTGAAAAATGCCTCTGTGATCACTGGTAAGGGTGCCCAGGAGCCTTGCCATCCCATACAGGTTTTTCCTGTCTCTGCAGACAGGCACCTGTTTTGCAGCATTCCTTTCCTCCATTGTGAGTACCCGGCCAAAAGAGTTCCCCATGTGACCAGCAACAGGGCAGTCCTGAGCTAACAGAACTAATTCCTCGTGCTTTATTATCTGTAGGGCTTCTCAGGTCTTCTGTCTCCCCCCTAACCCCACAGTCTCTTTCTGAGGTGTTCCTGAGGACTCGCCCTTGTGTAAGTTCTGCAACACGCTCCCATTTGACTTCGGCTTGGCCTTGCCCTGGCTGAGGTGGGGTGGGACTCCTCATCCCCTGCCTGGAACCAAGGGTGCATGGCAGTCCCAAGTGGCAGAATTGCACCCGGGTATGGATTGAGTCAGTAACAATGTGACTACAACTGACAGATAGAATAAAAGTTGATTTATTATAGGGGTACAGCACTAATGTCCCTTCAGCAACCAGGGACCCCACTACAGCAGCGGACGGGATCCTGGGCATTGTTTCTGGGGTACCTGCTGCAGCTTCCAAGGTCCACCGGAGAAGTCCAATATGCATTAGACATTCCCCTGAATTCATGCAAGCTGAATGGGGTGGGGTGGGGAGCAGAAGCTTACAGACTAACTAGGAAAAAACAAGGAGTCATGTGGCATGTTAGTCTTAAAGTGCCACACGACTCCTTGTTTTTTTGCTGGACTAGACTAACACGGCTATCCCTTTGGAAATAGACTAACTAGGGCCACACATGTATGTACGCGTAGCCTAGGTTGTTACAAGATACCTACATAACAGTCACAAAACAAGCTGCCATGGTAAATAAGTAAATACGCATGCCATCAGGTACTCAGAGTGTGGACAAGGCACGTAAATAAGTAACTGTGCATGTCTTTAGGGACTTAGCTCATGGCCAGGGCACCCAGCTGTCAGAGTAGGGGTTTCACTCTCTAGCCTAGACGACCAATGGTCATCTGTAGTTTCCCTTACATCCCACTGTCCAGCTGTCCCAGTGCTGACAGCCTGCACCCAGGTGTGCTGGTGCCTCATGCCTGCCCCACGCAAATGGCAGGGATGCTGCTGAGCAAAGCATTGCTGTCAGGCAGGTGGATGCTCACTGCCCCCCCACCCCCAGCCACTTTGAAAGCAGGCGGGATTTGAAGCCAAGGGAAATGGCCAGCACAGGTCACTGCAAACACAGGGACTGCTAAAGCAACTCAGCTTTACAGCCCTGTTCCTGGCCCCTCTCATTTGGTAGCAGCCTAGTGGTTAGAGCCAAGCACCAGCCACATGCTGAGATTTCCTCGCTGCGTATTAATAGCATGATGGTGCTCCTCTGGCTTCTAGCTTAGGTCTCTCACTGCTTTACAAGGTGGGCAGCATCATTGTCACTATTTTCTAGGTGGAGAAACTGAGGCACAGAGTGGCACAGTGATTTGGCCAAAGTCTGACAGAGCAGGGGATTGAACGTACAGACTCTACCCCCCCCCCCCGTCCTCTCTGGCACTTTTAGAGCCCTGTGCCCTACTGGGGATGGGGAGGAAAGAGTTAATAGTTTGTGTTTTTTGTTAATTTTGTTTAAACCTCTCAATGGAAGCCCATTGTCACTGGTCAGCTGGGAGGTTCTTGCCACTTTGCTGGGACATGAGGGCTCAATGGGGTGGGGCTGTGAAGAAATGAGATGCTGGGGAGAGAAACCCACAACCTGGATCCCAGGCCAGAGCTCAGAAAAAGAAAGGTGTGTGAGTGTGGGCAGAGTTATGCAAGCTTCTTCTCCACAGCTTGCTGCTGCCCTCCAGCCTGGCCCTGCTATTCCAGTCCTGTGCTTCCCACACAGCTAGCTCCCAACCCACAACCATATGGTCTGCTATTCTTGGGCTTCCCACACAGCTCTGCCTGGCAGCCCCCCCTGCTTTTCCAGTTCTGGGCTCCCCACAAACTGAGATCTCTAATGCCCCATAACGTCAGCCTCACCTCCCCACTGCTCACTAATGCAGTCCAGTTCCCCCACTGTTCCGATGGTGGGAACCGCTGCATCGCTCACCTCCGTCCTGTCCTGCAGGCTACCCTGTAAGGAGGCTTGGAAGGAGATGATTTTATTGGTAAACGGTGGACAAACTGTCCATTTCCCCAAAAATCCCCCACCGCCCCCCCTCCATTTCTACCACTCGACATGTGCAGATAGTGAAGTCTGGGTCTGATTTACCACTCTCTTTCTTGACTGGTAGAAATTTCCAGAGGAGCATGCATGTTTGTCTGTGTACAGCAAAAACAAGTCCTGTGGCATCTTATAGATTAACAGATTTCTTCGGACATAAGATACATCTGACGAAGTGGGTTGGAGCCCACAAAAGTTTGTGCCAGAAGAAGTCTGTTAGTCTACAAGGTGCCCCAGGTCTCTCATTGCTTTTCCTTCTTGACTGTGATGTTGACAGTCTGTGTTTTAACAGTTCTTTCTGAATCTCAGTGGCTATGGTTATTAAATCATTGTTGTGTGAGCCCCAAGAACTTGACTCTCGCTCACAATTTCCTGCAGCTGGAAATATTTAAGTTGATTAACAATAAAACTGTCAAAATTACATTTAAAAAAATCACATTCTGTCAAGCCTGTCCTAACTACGAAGCTGCCTATTGAGCAAAAGCTTCCTTTGATGCAGTTGTATGGTCATTGATCCCTGCAGGTTTTCTAGACCTTTAATAATTTTTTTTGGTCTTCTCTGGACTGTTTCCAGTTTGTCTACATTTTCCCTGAAATGTGGCACTGAGAAATGGACATTGTACTTCAGCTGAGGACTGACCAATTGACTGGAAGAATGACTTCTCCTGTCTTCCTCAACAGGAGCATTGCTGCCCCAAGGAAAGACCCAGAGCATGGGCCTGGGCCCCACCCCCTGGCCATGGGACCTGCCCCCAGCAGCCCCGATTCTCCGCCAGGGCCCCGTTTGGCCTCAGGCTCCTGCTCCTACCTGCCTGGCCCTGGATCCCAGGCCTGGGACGGAGCTGGGAGATGCAGGGGCTGCCCCAGACATTTGGGGTACTGGTGCTGGGACTCGGGGCACGTGCCCCATGTGCCAGGCGCCAGTGATGCCCCTGTTCATCACAGTGCTCCAACTGATGCAGTCCAGGATTTTCTACTGTTGACTCATACTTAGCTAATGATCCACTGTGACTGACCCCCAGGTGCCTTTCCACAGTACTCCTTCCTAGGCTGTCATTGCCCATTTTAAACAAGGCGTTCTGTGGCACTTTTAATGACTAACAAATATTTATTGCATGAGCTTTTGTGGGAGAAAATCCCATTTCATCAGATGCTTTGAAGATGGGGAACTTACAGGATGGGGCAAATACATGAAGGGAAGTGTAAGTCATAGGATCAAGTCAGGCTGTTACAGCAAATCAATGCGGTAGTTTAGATTCAAACACTGGGAAACAACATCTAGAGGAAGATGAGGTCAAATCACCTGTTGTAAAGAGAAAAAAAAATCCAAAGTCCTTATTTAGTGCTGTCATGCCAGACAGTATCAAAATCCTTACTAAAGTCAAACTGTACTGCACCTACCACTTCCCCCATCCACAAGTCTTGTTAGCCTGGCAAAGAAAACTAGAAAATTGGTCTGACAAGTCCTTATTATCTTCTAGGTGTTTGCACACTGACTGCCCCATCATCTTTTCCCAGGATTTGCCCCGAGGAGTCCCAGTGGCCAATGTCATTAACCGGCTGCAGCACAGACCTTGTCAAGCAGTCACCGCTAAAGTGACTCAGTACTTTTAGCCCCCAGCTCCAAGTCTCTCCTTTTTGGTGACAGCCTTGTGATTCTGTGAAGTCAGCTCCCCTCACATTTAGTGTTAAGATTCCTTCCAGGGTGCGAATGATGCTTAGCTCTCCACTAGCGCTTCTCTCCTTAGCTCTCAAGCCGTTTACAAGGGAGCAGTGTCATTGTCCTGGTTTATATGTGGTGAAACTGAAGCCCAGAGCAGCAGAGTCACATGTCTGAGGTCACCAGTGGCTGAGCCAGGAACAGACTCTAGGGCTGTGTTCAGAAGTGAGTTTTATTTCAATACAACAGCCGTTGTTTCGAAATAAAATTTCTCATGTCCACACGATGTACTGTTATTTTGAAACAACAGGACCCATTGTTTCAAAATAACGGCCGTTGTTTCAAAACCGTTAAACTAGCAGGAAATCAAAATAGGCGTTGTTTTGAAACGGTTGTTTCGAAACAGTGTCATTCGGACACGTTGCTTCGAAAGAACACCATTATTTTGAAACAACAGTTTTGAAACAACATGTCCGAACGGCCTTATTTCGAAATAACCATTTCAAAATAACAGCCGTTTCGAAAGCAGGCTTTCCCTTAATTTGAATTAACAAACTGTTAATTCAAATTAACTTATGAAAATGAGTTATTTTGAAATGGGTTATTTCGAAATAACAGTTACCGTGTAGCTATACCCCTAGGATTCCTGCGTTCTGTCTCTCCTCACATGGAGCTAGATGCAGGGTGGGATTTCCTCCACGGGGACATGAGGATGCAGACACACGGTTCTGGCTACAGCCCACTCCCTCAGGGGCACAGGCCAGAGTGGTCCCATTGTATGTGAGCTAGCCAGCAGCCCATTTGGCAAAGAGCAGCGTGATGCAGAGATGGGATGCTGCTTTCCTAGCAACTGGCACAGGCTCCTAGGCAACAGCATGGCCATGGAGAGGGGCTGAGCCAATCAGCTGGCTCCATCTTTCAAGCATCTCTCTGCAGAGGGACAGACAGGTCAGGGCAGGAGAGCTCCATGGCAATTCTCCAGGTAGCCCCTTCTTCTGCCTGGCGTTGTGGGGACCCAAGGCAGGCTGGACGGGGCCCTGCTTGCTAGCGATGAAAGTACCAGGCAGAGCTCCCCAAGGGGCTGGCATTTCTTGGGGTCAGGACTGCAATGTGTGTCCCCAGCCTGCCCAGCCCTGGGGCAGGGCTCCCCCAACCAGTGCAGGGAAGCAGGTGATGCTACTAAAGCCAGAGTAGTCTTGGCAACAGAAAGTGTTGGCTAAAGGACCCAAGGGAGGGGAGAATGGAAAGTTGTTGGGGAAGGAGACTTGGGGGAGCACAAGTGAGCTCTTAGCGGTAGGCTATATTCCACTTAAAGGGCCGTGTTCATTTCTCTTCCCCATCACTCTCAGCCTTCACCCCCAGTCCCAAGGACTTGCACGTGGGGAGAGCTCTGGCCTTTCTGGCCTTTGCTTTCCTTCGGTGGGATCCCCACGCTCTCAACTCTCACCCCCATCTCTGGCTGGTAAATCACTCACTGGGACATCCCCTCCTTAACGCTGAGCCCCTGCCAGGCCCTTCTGGAGCTTCTCTGACTCGCCAGTGCCTTCTGAAAGCACTTTCAGTTTTCTCTGCTTCTCCCCTGCCCGCCGTGCCCGCACTTTCACCTCTCATGTCCCTGTCGGGGAGGTGATCTGCTGAAGCAGAGCCAAAGTGTGTGGCCACTCGCTGCTGGCCTCTGTGGTGAGGAGAGGGAACATGCAGCTCGTGACACTGGGGACCTGAGAGAAAGGGGAGGATTTCGTAAAGCACCCACTCAGCACCTCAGGATTAACCCCCTTTTGTTTTCTCCTGTGTCCTGGCTATTGTTTGTCTTGCGTTAGTGCCTTGAAGCTTTCTTGGCCCTGCCCCTGCCCTATCCTGCCAGGTGCTGTACAAATGCAGAATGGAGACAGACTTACAGTACCAAGCCAAGCTGGCCCAAGGGGCACCCCCAAATATCCCATGCCTCTGCTCTAGCCCCTAACCGTCCAGAATCAACCCCATCCTCCTGTTGTCCTCTTCCCTCAGAGACCTGGCCCCGCGGGACATCTCTGGTACCTCAGACCCCTTTGTGCGAGTGTCCTGGGACAGCCACACCTTGGAGACAGCTGTAAGTAGAGCAGTGTCAGGGGAAGCGTGCTCCCCGGCCTGGCTGTATGGGGTAGGGGCAGGGGTCCTTTGCAGGTGCGAGCAGTGGAGCAGACAGGCACAGGCCCCACTCTTCAGGGTTTGCACTGGTGAGAGCAGGGGCAGGAAACCTGCTAGCATCTGCCCATTTTCCTCCATCCCTGTAGTGTGTGAGCGACAACCCATCTGCCAGCCAAGAAGCGAGCAGGCCACGTGTGATGGGCTGGGATGGGCCCTTGGAGCAGAGAGAACATGTTTCCCACAGCAGCCTTGCCTGCACATAGCAAGGGTGAGGGACTCAGCTGACACTGGGAGGTGGGGGGTGATCTCTTCCCAGATGTGTCCATAGGCCAGTGAGATGCTCGGCCCTTGGGGCTTTAGCTACCTTTCACTCTGTAGGGTCTGGAGCCTCAGGCACCCTTGTGGTCTTGCTCCATCCTTCACGCACAGTGCATCAACCAGGACATTTCCACACATTCGTGCAGCAACCCCAGAGCACTGCTCCGATCCTGTGGTTTGGCCCAGCACTGGAGAATGTGCAGTTCTCCTTTGTAAGAAACCACCACCTTGCCTTGCCTCGCCTCGCACGTGTGTTTCAGCAGGCTTTAAACATAGCTGGGTTACATACCTGCTTCATGACAGCCAAGTGTTTACCCAGCAACCTTTGCTTTTGTTTCCAACATTGCTCTTGACTCCTGCCTCCCTTCCCCGCTCTCTGTCGCACTGTGGCAAGGCAGGGAAGCCAGCTCCAGGAAGGCCACTGCAACAGCCATTCTGGATGTCCCCCTACCCGCGCCCAGTCCTGGCCCCATCAGTGGACACCAATTTCTCCCTTCCCGCAACTCAGTGAGTTTGACATGGCAGATAATTGTCCTGTTCCAGGGGAAATGCCAGCACACATGGCACCAAGACCTCACCCTCTCAGGGCTCTGGAAAGCTTGGTACCTCAGCCTGCTGCCGGGTGATACTTACAGGACGTTTCCTGCCCTTTTGGTACCACAGATTGAATAGTAGTGGCCTGATGCCACGGTGATGGCCACAGTGTAAATGTCCAGGGAGATGTGAGCTTTGCAGAGGGAGACGAACCAGACAAGCAAGCCTAGCAGCACCTGTCCTCAGCTGCAGTCTCCCTGGAGTGTCTTGTGCTGCAGGTGGGATGGAGCGGGATCCCAGTGAGGTGCTGAGTGCCCTCACCACCTGCAGAGGTCACTGTGGATTGGAAGGGGCTCAGCATGGCACAGGGCTGGGCCTCATCCCAGTCGGAGGAGCGACTGGCAAGAGTCCCAAGCGGCTGCCAGAGGTGGGAGCCCTGTCTCACCTGTGTACACGTGATGCTGCCCCAAAACTTCCCGGCCCAGCTCCCCTTCTTTCTCATAGCCTCTAAGGTCAGAAGGGACCAGTATGATCATCTAGTCCAGGGGTGCCCAAAGTTTTCATGTATGGGTGCCACAAAGCTTGATTGGTGCGGGCCCTTGGGTGACAAAATTCCTGCTTCCTAACTGCAGCAGCTAGGAACAGATCCGGATCCCCAACACTGGACGGATCCAGTTCCCCCTGCCCTGCCACCAGCTTCCTGCATGTCCCTGACACCCTTCCCTAATCCTCCCACCTTGCGCTACCAACCTGCTCAAATTCCCGATGCTTTCCCTTACACCCCTGCCCTGTACAACCTTTTTCCCCTACCCCCACCTTAGCACCTGCATGTTGCCACTGCTTTCCCTGAGGCCCCGACCCCGACCTTAACCCCTGCACGCTTGCTGCCGCTTTCCCCGCATCCCCCCCCCCCCCCCCTCCCCAACCCATCCACACCTTCCCCCCCCCACATGCCAGCTTTCACCACTCCCTGACCCCTTCCCTTACATCCCCGCTCTCAGCGCTCTGGAGGCCACGCTGTGTGCTGGGGTGTCCCATCCTCAGCATGCTCTAAGCATGCACACAGCATGCTTAGGGCAGGAAATTTCAAAACTGTCAGCCTGGGCTGGGGCTGCTTTCTGCTGCAGCGGCTGAATTTTTCTATTTCCAGTGCTGCGATGGATCCGGTTAAAATTTTTTATTCAGAGGCTGCAGAAAAGCTGTTTGCGGGACGCATGCGGCCCCGCACTTTGGGCACCCTGATCTAGTCTGACCTCCCGCACAATGCAGGCCTGAAAACCTCACCCACCCACTCCTATAATATACTTGTAATCTGTGACTGAGTTATTTACATCCTCAGATCATGATTTAAGGACTTTAAGATACAGAGAATTCATGGCAGGTGAGTCTTACCCAGTGCTGAAGCTGAAAGTCCCCAGAGCCCTAGCCAATCTGCCCTGGGGGAAAATTCCTTCCCAGCCCCCAAGTGGCAATCAGTTAAACACTGAACATGTGGGCAAGTCTCACCAGCCAGTCGCCCAAGAAAGAATTCTCTGTAATAACTCAGAAACTATCTTCCCTCATCAGGCCACTGACATACCCACCACCAGTAGCCAAAGATCAGTTAATTTCCAAAGTAGGCCATCCCATCATACCATCCTCTCCATAAACTTATCAAGCTCAGTTTTTAAAGCAGTTACATTTTTTGCCCCCACAGCCCATTTTGGAAGACTATTCCAGAACTTCACTCCTCTGGTGGTTAGAAACCTGCATCTAATTTGAAGCCTAAATTTTCTCTCCCACTCCCTGCAGATCATTAAGAAGACTCGCTTCCCACACTGGGATGAGGTGCTGGAGTTTGACCTGGACGAGGGCATGCCTGAGAAGGAAGCCAAGGCATCCGTAGTGAGCGTGGAGGTGTGGGACTGGGACATGGTGGGGAAGAATGACTTCTTGGGACAGGTGAGTAGCTCTGCCTGTGTATTAGGGCCTCCAGCGTTGGGGCTGGCAGCTCAGATCTGGGTTGGGGGCTTGGTGAGGAGGCTGGAGGGGGGGAAGTCAGTGGCGCACCAGCATGGAGCCTCAAATCTCTGGCTGACGTTCAAGAAGAAAGGCCGTTCCATATCAAGCCAGTGAGATTCAGCATGGGAGATAGCTGCAAAATGGCCCCGTTACTCTGTTGCTGTCATTGTAGAGGGGGAAGTGCAGGGGTTGAACAGGGCCCCTTGCATGCCTCGTGCTCTGTCCAGCCTCTAATGTCAATTAGTGTTGCCCCAGGTCTGCTCTAACTCATGCTTTGCTTTCCATGCCCCCGTCTCATGGGCTCTGTGGGTAGCCAGAGTGCAGGTCTGGTTGCAGCCCTGATTTGCCCCTGTGCCTTATGGGAGTTCTCGGCCAAGGGGCGTCTCTGGGGCCCTTCCATTGCTCTCTTCAGTCTGCCAGAGTGGCCCAAGGGGCCTTAGTGGGACTGTGAAGCAAGCCCAAGGACACGAGGACATAGAAAGAGAGGAGAATTTTGCTGACTGAAGGAGGGCAAAGGGCAAAGCTGGGACATGTCTGCAGGGTGTGTCAGGCTGGGTCCTGACATTAGCCAGAATGAGCCGGCAGCTGGGAGCAGAGTCACTGTGTTAGAACCCGTCTGACGGCTCGCCACCAGAACAGCACCAGGGCCAGGAGGGCGTAACTGCTTTAGGAAAGGAAAAGAGTTTTCAGCTGTTCTCTGCAAGCACCCCCAGCTGTCTCCTGGGACTGGCCCACAAAGAGTCTCAGGCTCAATGAACGTGGCCCCCGGGAGACATCCAAGTGCCATGTAGACAGACTCTGTGGGGCATGGAGCAGTTGCCTGTTGAGGTTTCTAGGGGTCTGGAGCATGGATGATTCCTGGCAGGCCTGGTGGCAGGCAAGGAGCCCTGGCCCACGTCTGGGCCCTGCGTGGTGTCTTGCTTGGGTTTTTGTCCCTGCAGCCCTGGGCACTCCATAACCATAGCTCTTCTGCACTGAGACATGATAAACAAACCCCATTTCACTTTGGAGGTCCCCTGGTTGGTGCTGTGGGGCAGAGGGAGACGCAGGGGAGGGTGGATTCCATTCAGCCGTCTGCTCCCATGCCTGGAGCACACCAGCTCCACGCCGGCGTACTGAGCTGGATCACACCACCGGCTCCGCACTGGTGTACTGGGC